>MU740576.1:1345-58761 GCA_026770625.1 Nicotiana glauca
AGAAGCATCCCTGTGGCATACTGAGATAATACCTGTAATAACTACATCAGATGCAATGGCGTCTCTCCTATCTGGAAGCACATAGAACCGAGCCTGACCACCACTAGGTCGATCTCCACCCCTAGGGTGGCCCCTAGCTGCCTGACCCTCATCCCTACCTGACTGGGATGGTGCTGAAGTGGATGGAGTAGAAGAGGAGGGTTGATCCCTCTCCTGAGACTGGCTACCATGATGTCGAGGACAATGCCTCCTCATACCAGATGCTGGAGAAGGGGACTGATGGGAACCCCTCACGCCGGAATGACCAGCCGATGCTCCTTGTGCAAAAGAACCCTGAGCTGAACGGGCATATGACGAGCTATGAGCTGGGAGGGCACTAAGTGAAGACTGGCCCTGCTGATACCCCTGGTGACCACGACCTGAAGACGCCCCACAATACTTGGGACGAGCCTACTGATGAGGCCTGAAAGAACGACATCTGCTCTGCTGAAACTGGCCCCAAGAAGGAGCACCACTAAAGCTACCTGATCCTCGAGGCCTCTTGTCCTCCCTCTCCTCTCTCTCCTGACGGTGAGCCATCTCAATATCAAGAGCAATATCCACAGCATCCTCGAAGGTATGGCCCAGAACCCTCTCTTGGGTCATCAGAATACGGATGGGATAGGTGAGTCCATCCACAAATCTCTGAATCCTCTCCCGATTAGTCAGGACCATCCATGGAGCATATCGAGCCAACTCCGAAAATTGCACCTCATACTGAGTCACGGTTATATCTCCCTGACGAAGGTACTCAAACTGTCTACGCAGCTCCTCCCTCTAAGACTGCGGTACCCACTTCTCCAGAAAGAGAGTGGAGAACTCCTGTCATGACAAAGGCTTTGCACCTCTCGTCCTACGCCGCTCACAAGCCTCCCACCAAGTGAAAGATGCTCCAGAAAACTGAAAAGTAGTAAATGATACCCCGCTCGACTCCAAGATCCCTGCCATCCGAAGCATACGTCGACACTTGTCGAGAAAACCCTGGGCATCCTCGCCCGAAACACCACTGAAAGTAGGAGGAGAAAGTCGGCTGAACCTCTCGAGACGACGCTGCTCATCGCCTGGCATGGCCGGGATCACATCATCCTGAACCGGGGCAACCGGCTGAACTGGGGCAACCTGCTGAACTGGGGCAACTTGCTGAACTGGTGGTGCCTTTGGTATCTGCAAACCCTGTACTACCTGCTCCGGCGTGCGAGCAGCGGGGGTCTGATTGCCTCCCCCGGCCTGCGAAGTAGCTGCTGCAGTAGTGGCTGAGACGGCCTGAGCCAGGCCAGTGCAAACTGATAGAATCTGAGCTAGGGCCTCCTGAAGACCCGGAATCACAATAGGCACAGCTGGTGCCTTAACAGGTGCTGCTGGAGCCTCTACAGCTGGAGCCTGCTCCTAAGCCGGGCCAAATGATGGGTCAACAGGTGCTGCACCCTCGGCTCTGTCTCGACCACGACCTCGGCTACGACCGCGTCCACGGCCTCTGGTGGTCTCAGTAGGTGGTACAGGTGGTCGTCCGCTACGTCCGGTAGCACGGGTTCTCGCCATCTGCGAGTGAATAGAATAATAGAATTTAGTCCTCGGATCAACAAAGTCGCACGATAAGAATTCCAAGAATATGAAGTTTCCTAAAGGTTCTGCAGCCTCTCGAGGATAAATACAGACGTCTCCATACCAATCCGCGAGACTCTACTAAACCGGCTCATGATTCGCGAGACCAAGTAACCTAGGCTCTGATACCAACTTGTCACTACCCCTACCCGGTCGTGATGGCGCCCAGCACACTACTAGGCAAGCCCGACCATTTATATCAATAACCCCGTTAATTAAACAGATGAAGATAAATATCATTTAAAATAAGAATATGAAATACTGATAATAATGCGAAAAATCTAACAAAATATCAACACAGCCTAACTAGGACCCGGTGTCACGACCATGAGCCTCTAATTACAGAATAATATCCTACTACAAAGTCTATCTAATACTGATAATACGGAAATAAAGGATAAAGATAGAGGGGAGAATCATCGGCTGTGAACGCCCTGCAGCTACCTCAAATACTCCCGGAAAGAACTCTGGATCAGCTGGAATCACTCAACCTGAGACTGCCCTGGATCTGCACACAAGGTGCAGGGAGTAAAGTGAGTACTCCAACTCAGTGAGTAATAAACATAACTAAAGTCTGAAAGTAAGAAAACACAGGAAATGCACAAAGTACTCCATATCTAGCAATTCATATCCAATCCACCGAAAAAGTATACAACGAATAATACAGTTAAGAAATAATGCATGAAAGGATGAAACACATATAATGGTACACTCCAGTGCCCGCTGCGGCGTGCAGCCCGGTCCACTTATTTAACGTCGACGGCGCTCACTGGGGGTGTGTACAGACTCCGGAGGGGCTCCTACAGCCCAAGCGCAATATCAGCCAGGTATTGGCATAAAACAGGCTCTCGACCTCAATATCAATATATAATAACCGCTACGGCGTGTAGCCCGATCCATATCAAGGAAACATCCTCACCACTGGGTCCCCGACCCATCTCAGTCAAATAAGTCCACAGCCAATCGGGCGTGACATACTATAGGGATCTCAGCCCTCATATCCTTTTCATTTAAGGTTCATGTATAAAACACAGTTATTATATTATTTTTAATATTTGAAAACACGACTGAGAATTTATGTTATGCACACAAGTGAGGAAAAACACATAAAGATCCCATAAGGATTCTACAGGTCGGCACAAGGCCCCAAACACGGGAATAAGCCCAATCTACTGTGATAAAGTATGCGTCTCAATCGCCCATAAAGAAGAAATCATACTTGGGATGGACCAAGTCTCAATCCCCAACTGTAGCTGACCCCGTACTTAACCGACCCTGCACTCACCATAGAATGCCTGTCACGCCTCAATATAGCGTCACGATATGGAATTCCGGGGTTTCAAACCCTCAGAACATCAGTTATATCAATTACTCACCTCAAACTGGCTAACGAACTAGTCCACCAAGCCTTTTCCTCTAGAATCAACCTCCTCGTGCGTTGAATCTAGTCAAAACCACAACGAATACATTACAATAGGCTAATGGAACATAACCCAATTGAAAGAACTCGAAAAACACCCAAAAAATGAAGTTGGCAAAACCCGAGTCCCGGTCCCACTTCTCGAAAAATTACAAAATTTATATCACCGGAATCCTCGTCTCGCCACGAGTCCGTACATATAAAATTCATCAAAATCGGAGTTCAAATGGGCCATCAAATCCCAAATTTACATTACAAAAAAAACCAAGCCCTAGTTTCTTCAATTTTTAGCCAAATTTCAGATAATTTAAGGATGAATCTTCAATTAAATGGTATTTTTAGGCCATAGGACTTACCTCCGATCGATTCCCAGTCAAAACCCTCTAAATCCCTCGTCAAAAGCTCCCAAGGTTGCTTAACAATGGTGAAAAATAGACTTGGTTCGCGGATGAAATGTTTATAAACTTTCTGTCCAGCCCTGGAAATTCCTTCATCGCGTTCGCGACCATCACCTCGCGAACGTGTAGTGCAAAATTTTAAAAATTCAACAACACTCTATGCGAACGCGACTCAAACCATGCGAACGCGATGCACATCAAACCTCTCTCACACGAACGCGACACCCCCATCGCGAAAGCGATGCTTTAACTGAACTGGGCTCCCGGGCCCTCTTACGCGAACGCGTGGCCTCCGCTCGCAAACGCGATGGCTCACCTCACAGGCCTACGCGAATGCGTTACCCTTCACACGAACGTGATCAACTAACTTCCATAACTATGTGATCGCGACCATTCCTACGCGAACGCAAAGGCAAATTTCCAAACGCTCCAAATTACTCTACGCGTTCGCGTTACACTCCACGCGAATGCACTGAAGAAATGTTCTGCAACACCCAACAGCAAAAAATCTGATATCTTCAAAACCAAAAAGAGTCCGTTTGATCACCCGAAATCACCCCAAGGCCCCCGGGACCTCAACCAAAAACACCAACCTACTCCAAATCATCATACGAACTTGTTCCAATCATCAAAACACATCCATCAACACATAAATCATCAAATCACAACGGACTCAAGCCTAAGTTAAACTAAAACTTCCGAAACTCACATTCGATCAAAAACCAGACCAAACGACGTCCGAATGGCCTGAAATTTTGCACACATATTCAAAATCACCTAACGAAGCTAATGCAACTCTCAGAATTCCATTCCGACCCTCGGATCAAAATCTCACCTATCAAAAGGAATCCGCCAAAATTCAAACTTCGCCAATTCAAGCCTAATTCTACACTGGACCTCCAAATTCAATTCCGATCGCACTTCCAAGTCACAAATCATCCCCCGAAGCTAACCGAACCACCAGAATTCACATCCGAGCCCTCTAACCACATAGTCAACTTCCGGTTGACTTTTCTAAAACAAGCTTTCTTCTAAGAGGCTAAGTGCCTCATTTCCAACTAAAACCAACTCAATTCCACCCGATCAACTCAAATATCGATATTGAAACATAAAGCAACACAATATGGGGGAAACGGGACGGTAACTCACATGACGACGGGCCGGGTCGTCACAGTTACCGCCCCATTTTCCTCCTTTTCTACTTCTTTATGCTTCATTATCCATATCTTGTGTAATCAGGTTGATTTGGAATGGTTTTGATACGAAATGAGATACTTAGTCTCTTTTAAGAAGGCTTAAGTTGGAAAAGTCAACCGGATATTGACTTATGAGTTAGAGGGCTCGGATGTGAATTTCGATGGTTCGGTTAGCTCCGGGAGGTGATTTGTAACTTAAGAGTGTGATCGAAAGTGGTTTTGGAGGTCCGGTGTAAAATTAGGCTTGAATTGGCGAAGTTAGTATTTTGGCGATTTTCGCTTGATAGGTGAGATTTTGATCCGGGAGTCAGAATAAAATTCCAAGAGTTGTTGTAGCTTCATTGTGTCATTTGGGATGTGTGTGCAAAATTTCAGGTCATTCGGACATCGTTTGATCGGGTTTTTGATCGAAAGTGTATTTCGGAAGTTTTTAGAAACTTCGGCTTGAATTCGATGAGTTTTGGGTAATTTGATGTTGTTTGAGGTATTTTGATGATTGGAACAGGTTTGAATGATGTTATGAATTATGTTGTCATATTTGGTCGGGGTCCCATGAGGCTCCGATAAGTTTTGGAAGAGTTTTTGGAAGATTTTTGTCGTTTTGAGCATAAGCATGTAATGATCCAAAGGTTCATTTTTAGTTTTAGAGATCGAAATTTGATTTCAAGACTTTTAGAATTTTGATAATGAATTATAAGACTGATCTGGAAAGTCTGGTTTAATTTCATCAAGTCGCGATTGGGTTTTTGACGCGAAACATGTGTTAATTGTTTAACGAGCGAAATGGATATCTCACTGAGCAAACGAGCTCCGAATTGAGTTTTAATTGAAGGGCAATGTTTGTATTATTATTTGTGACTCATAGAAAGAAGAATCATCGAATTCCGAGGTCCCAGGACTGAGAAATGAATTTTTGAGTAAAATTATTTTCTGAAAATATTTAAGGAAAATGGAAATAAAATTTAATTAGAAAGTGATTGTATCGGGCCCGTATTTTGGTTTCGGCACCCGGTACAGATCTTATATATGGTTTAAGCACTTTATGTAAAGTTTAGTTTAAAACGAACGTCGTTTGACGTGTTTCGGACTCAAAATGGAAAATTTGATGTTTTATGAAATTTGAAAGAATTCTTGGATTTTAAAGCTTAATTCGTGGTATATGACGTTGTTTTGGCGATTTGATCGCACGGTTAAGTTCGTAGGATGTTGTTGAGTTTGTGTATGTGTTTGGTTAGGAGCCCCAAGGGCTCGAGAGTATTTCGAAGGTATCTCGGACTTAAAAAAATTGCAGAAAATTGCAGAAATAGTACCCCATGAATAGTAACATGAAAAGTACCCCGTGAACAGTGCGTGAAAGAATGTTAAGTTATGGAAATGGGACTTCGAACCCATTTTCCATTTTTGCAATTTGGAGCTCGGATGAGGCAATTTTTGGACTGATTTTCATAGAGAACAACAAGGTAAGTGTTTTTAACTCAATTTTGGTTATATTACTCGAATTTATTGCAAGTTTTATCGTTAATCCGTGAATTTAAGGGAGAAAAACTTAGAAACCCTCTCGAATATAATTGAGGATTTGAAGGTCGAAACGATATGGAAATTTGTTAAATTTGGTATGGTTAGACTCGTAAGGAGATAAGGAACACGTTGATGTAAAAATTTCTGAATTTCGGGTCATGGGCCCGGGGCTCGGGTTTTCGCTAATTCGAGAATCTTGATATTTTTCAATTCTTTTGAATGGTCTTTGTTCCCATAACGCATTGTGATGTATTCATTCTGATTTTGATAGATTCGACGCACGTGGAGATCAATTCGAAGGGCAAAGGCAACGCGAATTAAAGAAATAGCCGATTTGAGGTTAGTAATAGATGTAAATGCTGTGTTGAGGGTTTGAAACCCCGATTTGCACATCATAGTGCTATATTGAGGTGACTTGCATGCCGGATAACGGGCGTGGGGTAGAGCACCGCTGGAGATTATGACTTGGTCCGTCCCGCTTAATGAAAATACTACCTAATTGCTTGGAGTTGAATTGATATCCTATTAAATGGATTAATTATCATAATTGGGCTTCGTGCCAACTGTTTGAATCCTTCAGGGATTGTTTTATTGGTTTCTTACTATGTGTACAGAAAATTGAACTCAGTCCTAGCATTAAATACTGTTTTGCCAACTCATCCATTATTCTCAAAACTTGGGACTTAAATAATTTTACTAATGAAGTTTGGGTTGAATAATTTAATTTCTATTGTGCCAAGAGGCTTATGTGATTTTGGACTGATTATGGGATCGGACTGCGCGCCGTAGCGGTATTATATTTATAGGATCGGGCTGCGCGCCGCAGCAGTATTATATTGAGATTGATATGAGGTCGAGGGCCTAGATTTGATGTCACGAGATGGCTTGATATTGCGCTTGGGCTGTAGGAGCCCCTCCGGAGTCTGTACACACCCCCAGTGAGCGTCGTCGACGATAAATAAATGGATGGCTCAGGCTGCACGCCGCAGTAGGTACTAGAGAGTACCGGTTTATGTGCTACATTGCATATTTGACTGTCATTATTAATTTCTCTGTTGCAGCATTATTAATTTCGTTGGGTATCTTAATTGATGTTACCTGGTGAACTATTGTGATTATAGCTTATCTTGTGCCTATTTAGTATTTCTTACTCTCAGCCTTTATTTATATTTATTACTCTCTGGGTTGGAAGTACTCACTTTACTCTCTGCACCTCGTGTGCAGATACAGGTGCACCTACAGAGGTTAAGTGAGACTATCCTTGTCGAGTATCGTATCCGGAAGCATTAAGGTAGCTGCATGGCGTTCGCAGTCCTGATCTCCCCATCTATTCTATTTGTTTTATACCGCATTTTCTTTAGAAAAATATGTAGTAGGTTGACACTCGTGTATTAGAGGCTCAGACTTGTGACACCTGATCGATTGGGATGTGTAGTAGTATTTTCACTTGGGTTTTTCGTATGTTTAACTACATTTCAGACTTTCAGTGTTATGACTTAGTAATTAATTGTGTTAATTGAATCATAAATTACATAATAAAGGTTAAGGTTGGTAAATTGGTCGGGCTTGCCTAGCAGTATGTTGGGCGCCATCACGACCGGAATTTAGGATCGTGACATTTACACGTGGTTAGTATCCAGCAATACATTGAACATTACTGGATAGAAAAATAGCTTGGATGGCAGTCAACTAGTCAGATACCTCTGCTCCTGGATTTTAGGAGAGATTTCTATTTAGTTCTTTGAAAGTGTAACTTTCTTGTATGCTTTAGCATATTGTTTTATTAGTTCTATATTAAAAAAGCAGTAGCAACTACTTTGTAGGTACAAAATTAAATGGTAGTGTCTCTACCATACGTAGTTTTCATTTTTCTTTTCGACTCTTTATTGATATTGATATGCGTTAGATAGTCTCATTCATGATACAAATAGACAGAACAATAGTAGGAAAAATATGACAGAAATCTATGAATTAGTTTGTTTGATATTTTCTTCTCAATGTAGTTATGTGTACTTATATGTTTTGTTTGCTTTTTAAGATTCTTTTTTTAGGAATTTGTCTCTTTATTGTTGTTGTCTGCACCCTCCCCCTCTTTGGTATTAGTAAAAGAGAAAATAGTGTCAACAAAGGCACACCATCACCGGAGATGGTGCTTAGACTTGACTGTAGTTTAGCCCTTTGGGAATTTTCAATTACGGTTATTTGAATTCCCGAAAATCTCTTATGATTTATATTTATAATGGCTAAGCTTGATTTATTTACTTCAATTATTTAATCAACATGATGATTAAATTTGTTCTTTTTTTTTACAAATAAAGTAGCTAGTTTAGTTTTTACTAAACTGATATGAACTTATTCTTTTAGCGGATCAAATATTTGAAGTATGAAGACGTCATTGAAGAAAGCACAAATCAAGTAGATGAATAATAGATTTTATAGCTTTCTTAGCGGTTGTGTAGGGATATTATCATTAGTACATATTAACCTATTTCATTTTCTCTCTTTTAGCAGTTAATAGTGGAAAGTCATACAGTTTAGATCTGTCATGACCCTAAACCCATACCCGATCGTGATTGCATCTCTCGTGAAGACAAGGCCAGCCGACACATTTTCAATTCGAAGTCAAACAGCTAAACAACAATAAAGCAGGCTTAAACATGATTTTAATAACATCTAAACAACAGATAACACCATAATAATGCGGAAGTACAACCCAAACCGGGGTTGTCACTAGTCATGAGCATCTATTAGAGTATAAATACAACTACAAGGTCTGAAATATACAAAAAACTAGACTGATGAACGAAAGGGAGAAAAGCGGTGCTGCGAACGCTGACAGCCACCTCGCTAAACTCCGATAACCCTGCCTCCAATCAGCCAAAAACCCGCTACCGGGTGTATAAATACCTGCATCTGCACACAAGGTGCAGGGAGTAAAGTGAGCACTCTAACTCAGTAAGTAATAAAGGTAAATAACAACTGAGCAGCAAGAAAACACGTAAAGCCAATCGACATGTTGTATAGAAGCAGTGTAAAACCTTCTGAGAAAAAGCAATGAATCTGTGAAATCTTTAGAAATATCTTAGCTCAGTTTAAACCTCTTTTGAAAATGACTTTTTCAATAGTTACATAAATGAATGCAAAATAGTTAGTGCCAATAAGCACAAAAATTTGCCCCTCGGGTACAAATACCACAATATAACAAGTAAATATGAAAGATGAACACATAAAGTTTCACCCCTCGGGCATAACTCAGAATAGTACCAGCCCTTCGGGCTCACTCTCAGAACAATATCAGCCCCTCGGGCTGACTCTCACAACCGTATCAATCCCTCGGTCTCACTCTCAGAACAATATCAGCCCCTCGAGCTCACTCTCAGAACATAATGGGTACCCGTACTCACTGTGGGTGTGCAGACTCCGGAAGGGCCCCTTACGGCCCAAGCGCTATATCAAGCCACCTCGTGGCATCAACTGTCGGCTCTCGGCCTCATATCATTCAAGCCACCTCGTGGCGTATAAATGTATCTCTGGCCCTCGGCCTCATATCACTCAGTGCATCCTCACATCTGGCCCTCGGCCACACTCAGTCAGAAAATCATCACAAGCCCCTCGAGCATTAGTAAAACAGCAGTTCTCAGCCCAAAACATCATTTAAAATATCATTTAAGTCTCAAAACTGAGTAAAAGTGGCTGAGTTGTAAATCAGTTGAAAACAGCATGACTGAGTTCAAGTAATAAGTCAATATAGTGAGGAAATAGTGACAAGAATCCCTGAAGGGTTCAAATAGTTAGCACGAAGCCCAAATATGACAATCAATCCAAATCATGATGGTAACAAATAAGTTTCAGTCAAATACGCAGTAAAATCATCAATCGGGACAGACCAAGTCACAATCCCCAATAGTAAACAACCCCACGATCATCATCAAGCGCGTCTCACCTCAATATAGCACTACAATGTGCAATCCGGGGTTTCAAACCCTCAGAACATCATTTACAATCATTACTCAACTCGAACCGGCGAAATCTCTAGCTCGCGATGCCTTTGCCCCTCAAATCGTCCTCCATGCGCGTCGAATCTATCCAAAATCAGAACGAATACATCACAATATGATAAGGGAACAAAGCCCAAGCGAAAACAATCAATACCGAGCACAAATCCTGAAATTACCAAAACCCGAGCCTCGAGCCCACTTCTCGAAACTCAGAATTTTTCATATCATTAGATCCCTTATCTCCCCACGAGTTCATACATACTAAGATTATCAAAATCCATCCACAATTAGCCCTTCAAATTCCAATTGTTTGGTTTCAAAATTCAAGCCCTAGTTCTTGATTTCTACGCTTAAGTTCCATGATTGTCTAGGTGAATTTCACAATAGAATCGAGTATTGAGTTCAAAAATCATACCTCCAGGTGATTTCCCTTGAATCCCTCGTCAATTAGCTCTCCCAAGCTCCAAAATCGCTCAACAATGGAGGTTTCTTCGCGAACGCAGTCAAAGCCTCGCGTTCGCGAAGCACAAAAATTCCATTGACCGAAATTCTCCTACCCGAACGTGACAACCAGCTCGCGAACGTGTAGCTTTACCCAGACAACCCTCCGCGAACGCGTTCAGACCATCGCGAACGCGATGACTTAAATTCACTGAACCTCAGCCTCACCATACCTTCTACGCGAGCGCAAACCTAACTTGCGAACGCAATGCACATGATTCCTCCACCTTCGCGTTCGTATTACCATACTCGCGAACGCATAGAACAAAATTATCATCACACAGAAACACCCTTCGCGAACGCGAGTCCCCGACAGAGAACGCGAAGAACAATTGTCTGCAACACTTCAGCTAGTTTTCTGCAATTTCAAACAATATGAAATGGTCTGATTGACCACCCGAAACTCACCCGAGGCCCTCGGGACCTCAACCAAACATGCCAACATATCCCATAACGTCATTCAAACTTGCTCCAATCATCAAAATACCTCAAACAACACCAAATCCACCAATTCACATCGAATTCAAGCCTAAGTTTTCTAAAAACTTCTGAAACACGTTTTTGATAAAAAATCCAACCAAACCACATCCGAATGACCTGAAATTTTGTACACACATCTCAAATGACATAATGAAGCTACTGAAACACTCGAATTTCTATTCTGACCCTCGGATCAAAATCTCACTTGCCAACAGGAAATCGCCAAAATATCAACTTTGCTAATTCAAGCCTTATTCTACTCTGGACCTCCAAAACCCATTCCGATCACACTCCTAAGTCACAAATCACCTCCCTAAGCTAACTGAACCAACGGAACTCACACCCGAGCCTTCTAACATATAAGTCAATATCTAGTTGACTTTTTCTAACTTAAGCTTCCTAAAAAGAGACTAAGTGTCTCAAACCTTATCAAAAATCATTCCAGACTCGATCCAACCAACCTGATACCACAAAACACGAATAACGAAGCATAAAGAAGCAGAAATAGGAAAAATGATAACTCATGAGATGATTGACCGGGTCTTAACAAGATCGGTATATATTCTAGTAATGTGTTGTTTTTTAAGTTCTTTCTAATTAACATATTAGTTTTATGTGAATATATATTGATTTCATATTAAAATTTCATATTAGCAATGACTGAATTATTAAATAGGTATTAGCGAAAACAAATTTGGTCATTAAAAATAGTATTCTTAAAAGTAACATAAAATTAACGAAGGGGAACTCTGGTCGCTAAAAATAATTATAGTAATCAAATTTGTGGTTGCTTTCAAAGAGCTTTAATGACCGGATGACAAAACAACAAGGGGAAAATTCGGTCACAAAAGAGTAGTTATAACGACCATAAATTATGTTGTCGCTAAAGAATCTTTAATGACCGACCTCCAATGCGGTCGTTAACTTTTAACAACAGAGCATTTAGTGACCGCTGATGACCAGTTTTTGACCAGTCATTAATGACCTGTAGCGACCATATTTGGTCTTTTAACGACTAGATTTTCCGTCGCTAAAAATCACTTTTCTTGTCATTCTTGTCCTCTTTTTCCATGTTCCTCTCTCCGCTGATTTGAAGAACCTTATCGTCTTTGATCTCCACTTTCACTTCCTCCTTAAGCCCAAGGAGATCTCCCTTGAACACATAGGCCTCCGGAGTTTCCTTCCAGTCGACTTGAGTGTTCGTGAATGCAGAGGTCTCACATGAATTGGAAACTGAAAAACCCAATTCCCTGAAGGGATCAAACATATCAATTGAGAATGGATCAAAGATGCTGCTTCATCGATCCCTGAACATCCTTGGAATCAGTGACATTTTCAGCGAGCATTTGAAAATTTTCTGAATTTGCTTTCAGGTTTCAAGTTTGTTAGTTCAAGGAAGAGGACCTGGTAACTATTTATACTATCGTAGAGGAGAGTTCGGTATTTTCTCAATACTTTTATCCGTACCGATATTTCTGCCCCAAGTAGATATTCTGGAACGTATATAAAAAGATGTCCAATTTGGGGGGAAATCTTTACCAAAACCATGATAATGGCATTGGTACACTACAGCATTGAAATAGAAACCTTATGTACCATAGGTGATAAAAGGCACATTTGTACCGTGGAGGCCTCTTAAGAAAATCCTGGAGTTGGGACAATGAAGGGTTGATAAGAGACAGATGAGCTGCCAATGCATCTTCGAAAAGAACGAGCCATTCATTGCCCTGTAAAAAGTCAAGATAAATGCGATATGAAATCCTATAGCATTTAATATTTGAGAATAAATGTAACATAACATGTAAAAGTTGGTTTTCTACTTGCAGTGAAGTTGGATCGTGGAGCTAGTTCAGCAAATATATGACAAAAAGCCTATAAAAAAACAAATGGTGATTTCCAAGTAAACAACAAATTAAAGGTACATAACACAAAACATTAATGGATGCAAATCAGAATCAAGGTAAATATTTGAAATTATTCTATCTCTACTCTGTTTTCGGGCTTTCTAATGTATCTTGCCGACAAATTCTTAGAAAACATAGTTGTCCAAGAGACATACTTAAATTCTCTCTTGCGCAACTTTTTCCATAACCCTTAAGTTCTAATGGCGACCCTCGATCACGAAGAGGACAATAAAAATTCTGGAGCCTCATCAAACCGTCTTTGCTCCTAAGTAATTATGGATCATTAAACAGAGAGTTTTACAATTTAAAAGAAAAATTATGTACAGTGGTTGAATATTGATAAAGACCTCATTTTCCAACATCCAAACAATACAACAAAAAACAAACGCACACTCATCAAATTTTCTTCATACAGTTACTACCTAGCAATCTTGCATATTACAAAAGTTTCACCCAACATGCAGTTTTTTTGGTTGAGATTCCCAGTCCATTAATGATGCCAATGGCTATTAAATCTAAATTGAAAGAAGAAATTTTTGGGTATAGTGTTACAGAGCTTACTCAAGTTTCACCGGCTCTATTCATATACTTCTTTTGTGCCCTCCTCAATTTATATTTTGTACTTATGTATTTGTTTCTCCTTCTTTTCCGCTTTCAATTACTTTCAACCCATATGCAAATTTCAGTCTGATGATACTGGTGTTGGGATATATACTATTAACCATGGATTTGGTTTATATATAATATTTATTATGATATAATTGTTCATTCAACTTTAATAAAGTTTTAAATAGATCATATATTAGTCTGTGTCCTTTGTGTCACGACCCAAATTTTAAACCCGGTCGTGATGGCGCCTCTCGTGAAGACAAGGCCAGCCAGACCAAACAACACACCTCTTTTAAACAGTTAAATGCCATAAACAGTTGTCAAACATGATATAATAGCCATAATTTGAGGAAATAATGATAACTATAGGAAAAACAATCTCGACACGGTCCAAACCGGGGTGTCACAAGTCACGAGCATCTAAGAAATCCGGATACAAGTCTACTGAACAATAAGTCCGATACAATAGTTCTAAGAACATGAAAATGATAAGATAGGGGAGGCACGGGGTTTGCGGACGCTAACAGCCACCTCGCAACCTCCAAATCACTGCCTGGACTGGCAGGATCAGCACTCAGGAGCGGACTCTGCTATGCATGTATCTGCACATACGGTGCAGGGAGTAATGTGCGTACTCCAACCCAGTGAGTAATAATTATGAATAATGGCTGAAAGCATGAAAACACGACAAGGCATAAAGTAATTCTATGTCAAAACAATAAAATCACTTAAAGCAATAAATTAGTGAAGAACCCCAATGAAATCTCTTTAAATCAAGTAAAACAGGTAATTTAGCACGAAGATAACCAGTAGGAACCTGCCCCCCGGGCATAGTATCAATCACTCAGAACAGTATCAGCCCTGTGGGCTCACTCTCAGTACAGTATCAGCCCCTTGGGCTTACTCTCAGATTAAATGGGTTCCCGCGCTCACTGTGGGTGTGCAGACTCCGGAGGGGCCCCTTACGGCCAGCCTATATCAAGCCACCTCATGGCATCATCTCTCGGCACTCGGTCTCGCATCACTCAAGCCACCTCGTGGCATATAAAAGTAACTCAGGACCTCGGCCTCATATCACTCAGCATATCCTCACACATGGCCCTCGGCCTCACTCAGTGTGAAAATTATCACAAGCCCCTCGGGCAGTAGTAAAATAGTAGTTCTCAGCCCAACACATCATTTAGAAATATCATTTAGGTTTCAAATCTGAATAAAAGTGGATGAGTTTGTAAAACAGTAGATATCAATAGGATTGAATTCAAGTAATAAGTCAACACAATGAGGAAATAGTGATAAAAATCCCCGGAGGGTTCAAATAGTTGGCACGAAGCCCAACTATGGCAATCAGCACAAGTCATGATGATAACAAACAAGTTTTAATCAAATACGCGATAAATTCATCAATCAGCACGAACCAAGTCATAGTCCCCAATGGTGCTCTACCCCACACTAGCTATCCGGTGTGCAAGTCACCTCAATATAGCACTACGATGTGCAATCCGAGGTTTCAAACCCACATGACATCATTTAACATCATTACTCACCTCGAACCGGCTAAATCTCTAGCTCGCGATGCCTTTGCCCCTCGAATCGGCCTCCACGCGCGTCGAATCTAACCAAAATCAGAATGAATACGTCACAATATGCTAAGGGAAAAAATCTCAAGTGAAAACAATCGAAAAATATCAAAAATTCTAAAATTAGCAAAATCCGAGGCTTGGTCCCACTTCTTGAAACTCAGAAATTTTTACATCATTAGATTCCTGGGCTCCCCACGAGTTCATACATATAAAAATCACAAGAATTGGAGTCCAATTGACCCCTCAAATTCTCAATTTAAACTCTCTTAGACTCAAGCCCTAAACCTCCATTTTTAGTCCATTAATTCCTTAAATTCCAGTCTCAATCCGTGAAATACTACCATAGAAGTGTGTTTTAGGTCCAAAATCCTTACCTTATCTAAATTCTCTTGAAATCCCTCTTCAAAATCGCCCAAAAACTCTAAATCCGAAGTCAAAATGAATAAACCCTTCAAAAATTGCGGAGAAGAAACATATATACATTCTGCCCAGGGGTTTTCGCATCTGCGACCCCTTTTTCCACACCTACGGTACCGCATTTGCGGTCCAACCAACCGCTCCTGCATTTTCTCATTAAAATCCAAAAGTCGCTTCTGCGACAGAATTTCCGCATCTGCAACTTCCCAGATGCGGCCCCATTGACCGCTTCTGTGGAAGCTGCTCCCCAGGCCAAACTTCGCATCTGCGGCCTTCCTCTCACACGTGCGGCACCGACCTGCGGTTCCCCAACCGCAGGTGCGAAAACACCAGAAGCAGTAGATTTTTATGAAATTTCATTGTCGCGACCCCAGTACACCCTCCGTAAACATGTCGTGATGGCACCTAGTCCCTATAACTAGGTAAGCCTAACAATGCAGAAAACAACATAGCTTGCAGAATAATAAATTAAAAACTAAACAGCTAAAAGAAAACTGTATATAAATGCCGCTCGGCATATACAACTCAATAATGCGGAAGTCTACAATATCACCCAAAAACCTGGAAACTCACGGGAACAAAGGCTAACAGAAAGTAAATACATAGCTCTAACTCCAGAATGTCTAAAACGAACAGTACAAAAAGGAAAAGAAAAATCTAACTGCTAAAGCTAGAATAAGAAAGAGGCTTCAGGTCTGCGGACGCGGTAGATGTACCTCGAAATCTCTGCTAGATCTCTCCGCCTCGAGGATGATACGCCTAGGTAGAGCTACCTGGATCTGCACATGAAAAACATGCACAGAAAGGGAATGGGTACACCACAGCGGTACTCAGTAATTTCCAAGCCTAACCTCGGTTGGGTAGTGACGAGAAAGGTCAAGGCCCTAGTGAGATAAAACAATATAAATCATAGGATAAGAAAAAAACAGTATAGATAAAGTCTACAACGAAAATCTAGACAGGATAAATAAGGAATACAATAATAGAAAGCAGAAACGAGACAATACAAGGAAATGCTGCTCACAACAGGAAAGATAACCGAGGATCTCTTGGTAGCCTCACCGTATAACCGAAGGATCTCTTGGTATCCTCAATAGCAAATTCGGGGATCTCTTGGTATCTTTAGGACCTCTTGGTATCCTCAATAGCTATATATATACATGTTCTAGGGATCCCTTAGTATCCTGCACTCTCAGTCCAGAACATATCACGTACAGGGGATCTCCCGGGATGCCGTCCCGTAGTCCCAAATTTAAAACATACATTATCAGCTCAAACAAACAAGAAAAAAGAATACTAAACTCGGAACAAGTAATAGTAAATTCTAGCCTAACATGCTTCACGGAGTACAAACAAGACAGTTTAAGCAAATAGGCAAGTAAGTCAACTAAACATGTTTCTCTACGCTAACACAGGAAGAGCCTAAAATTAGGATAAACAGATAAGCAAGAAAACTCAATTGAAATACTTCAAGTAAGAACGGATTTTTCAATAATTAGCTCACGCGCTCTTCACCTCACGTACGAGGCATCCAAATATCAATTATCATGTCCTAAGGGGAAAAAATTCCCCACACAAGGTTAGACAAGCCACTTACCTCGAACCGACACAAAAATCAACTACAAACCACGCCTTTGCCACGAGTATCCGACTCCAAATTGCCCAAATCTATTCAAATTAATTACATATCGTAAATAACATCTCGAGCAACTGATTATACTATTTAATTTAAACTAAGGCGCAAAATTAGGTAAAATGACCAAAATACCCTCAGGCCAACATCTCGGGATCGGATGAAATTAACATTTTTAGAACCATCGTACTCTCACGAGTCTATACATAGCAAGAACACTAAAATAGGAGTCCATATGACCTCTCAAATCCTCAATTAAAGGTCTAAGAACTTTTCCCCCAATATCTACCAAAATTTCGAAATTAAATGTTGAAATTAACTAAAGATTGATAGAATATAACTAGAAAGGATTAAAGAAATGTTACCCAATGATTTTCTCTTCAAAACCCTCTCAAAATCGCCCTCTCCTGAGCTCGAATTTAATTTTTCTAACTTTAAAAACAAACCCTCGAAATCACTATTTCACTCCAATGATTTCCGCTTCTGCGGTCCCGCTTCTACGGACAATGTGCCGCTTCTATGGCTTCATTAAAGGGCCCAAACTCCGCTTTTGCGGTCCTGATCTCGCAAATGCGGGTCCGCTTAAGCGGAATTCCCACCGCATCTGCGAAAACTGAAGACCCTGACCAAACCTGCTTCTGCGGTCCTCTACGCCGCATCTGCGGTTCCAAGTAGCAGATGCAAAAATACCAGAAGCAGCAAAAATCTGATATCTCCCAACTTCCAAAATCCTTCCGTCAACCATCCGAATTCATGCCGAGGCCCCCGGGACCTCAACCAAAAGCACCAATAACACCTAATACCTCATTCAAACTTGTACCAACCCTTAAACCACCTAAAACAATGTCGGAAACTCGATTAAATCAAGGATTTGAGCCTAAGAACTTCAAATTCTATCAAAACACATTTTTGATAAAAAACCTAACCAAACCTCGTCCGAATGACTTGAAATTTTACACATATATCCCAAATGACATGACGGAGCTACTGCAACTTCCGGAATTCCATTCCGACCCTCGGATCAAAATCTCACTATCGGACCGAAAACTTCAAAAACAAACTTCGGCATTTCAAGCCTAAATCAGCTACGGACCTCCAAAACACATTCCGAACACGCTCCCAACCCCGAAATCACCTAACGGAGCTAACAGAACTATCGGATTTCCATTTCGAGGCTGTCTTCACACTGTCCTAACTACGGATAACTTTCCAACACTTAATCTTTCATTTAGGGATTAAGTGTCCCAAAACTCTACGTCCCGGCAATTCAAATTAGCATAAATAGACTTGGGGATAGCAGTTAAATAGGGGATCGGGGCGTTAATTCTTAAGACGACCGGCTGGATCGTCGTATCCTCCTACACTAAAATATTCTTTCGTCCTCGAACGAACATAGAGAACATACCTAAAGTAGTGAAAAGATGAGGGTATCGGCTGCGCATATCCCGCTCGGTCTCCCAAGTCGCCTTCTCGGCCGGCTAACCTTGCCACTGAACCTTTACTGAAGCAATGTTCTTCGACCTCAACTTTCTGATCTGCCCGTCAAATATAGCCATTGGCTCCTCAACATAGGATAGGTCCTTGTCCAATTGGACTGAACTGAAATCCAACACGTGCGACGGGTCACTGTGATATCTCCGGAGCATCGAAACATGAAATACCGGATGAACCCCCGCCAAACTAGGAGGCAAGGCAAACTCACAAGCAACCTCCCCAACTCGCCTCAAAATCTCAAAAGGGCCAATAAACCTCGGACTCAACTTCCCTTTCTTCCCAAACCTCATGACGCCACCCGCTCTCCGACCATATATGAAACATCACGAACCTTCATATCCGTGTAGCTCTTCTGTCTGGACTGGGCTGTACGGAGTCTATCACAAATCACCTTAACCTTCACCAATGCATCCTGAACCAACTCTGTGCCCTATAGCCTGGCCTCACCCGGCTCAAACCAGCCCACCAGGGATCTACACTTCCTACCATATAAAGCCTCATACAGCGCCATCTAAATACTGGACTGATAGCTGTTGTTGTAAGTGAACTCCGCCAATGGCAAGAATTGATCCCAAGACCCTCTAAACTCAATCACACACACACGGAGCATATCCTCGAGAATCAGAATGGTGCGCTCAGACTGTCCGTCCGTCTGGGGGAGAAATGTTGTGCTCAACTCCACCCAAGTACCTAGCTCCTGCTGCACGGCTCTCCAGAACCGCGATGTAAACTGCGTACCTCTATCTAATAGAAACTTGAATAACATGCAGACGGATGATCTCCCAGATATAAATCTCCGCCAACCGCTCCGAATAATAAGTGGTACATACAAGAATAAAGTGAGCGAACTTGGTCAGCCGATCCATAATAACCCAAATGGCATCAAACCTCTTCAAGGTCCGTAGGAGTCCAGATACAAAGTCCATGGTGATGCGCTCGCATTTCTACTCCGGAATCTCTATCTGCTGAAGCAACCCACCCGATCGTTGGTGCTCATACTTCACCTGTTGGCAGTTGAGGCATCTAGACACATAACCAACTATATCTTTCTTCATCCGCCTCCACCAATAGTGCTGCCTCAAGTCCTGATACATCTTCGCGTCACTCAGATGGATGGAATACCGCGAACTGTGGGCCTCTGCTAAAAACAACTCTCGAAGCTCATCGACATTGGGCACACAAATCCGGCCCTACATCTTCAATACCCTGTCATCTCCAATGGTCACATCTCTGGCATCACCACGCTGAACCTTGTCCCTAAGGACAAGCAAATGAGGGTCATCATACTACCGCTCCTTGATACGATCAAATAAGGAAGACCGGGAAACCACACAAGCTAGAACCCGACTGGGCTCTGAAATATCCAATCTCACAAACTGGCTGGCTAAGGCTTGAACATCCATCGCCATAGGCCTCTCTGACGCTGGTAAATATGCCAAACTCTCAAAACTCTCTGTCTGGCAACTCAAGGCATCCGCCACCATATTGGCCTTCCCGGGTGATACAGAATAGTAATATCATAATCCTTCATCAACTCTAACCACCTCCTCTGACGCATATTTAGATCCTTTTGCTTGAACAAGTGCTGCAAACTCCGATGGTCAGTATAGATCTCACAAGGCACACCGTACAAATAATGGCGCCAGATCTTCAAGGCATGAACAACAGCAGCTAGCTCCAGTTCATGGATAGGGTAATTCTTCTCATGTATCTTCAACTGTCTGGACGCGTAGGCAATCACCCTACCGTCCTGCATTAACACCGCTCCGAGGCCAACTCCCGAGGCATCACAATATGCAGTATAAGACCCCGAACGGGTATGAAACATCAAAATTGGGGTTGTAGTCAAAGCTGTCTTGAGCTTCTAAAAGCTCGCCTCACACTTCTCTGTCCACTGAAATAGGGCACCTTTCTGGGTCAATCTAGTCATAGGGGCCGCAATCGATGAGAATCCCTCCACAAAACTACGGTAATAGCCCGCCAAGCCAAGGAAAATGCGAATCTCTGTAGCTGAGGAGAGCCTAGGCCAACTCTGCACGGCCTCTATCTTCCTCTGATCCACCCGAATGCCCTCACTCGATACCACGTGACCTAAGAATGCCACATAATTCAACCAAAACTCACATTTCGAGAAATTTGCATATGACTTCTTCTCTCTTAGGGTCTGAAGCACTGTCCTCAGGTGCTGCTCATGATCTTGCTGACTCCGGGAGTATACAAGAATATCATCTATGAAAACAATGACGAACGAGTCGAGATATGGCCTGAACACCTTGTGCATCAAATGCATGAAAGCTACTGGGGCATTGGTCAGCCCAAATGACATAACAAGGAACTCGTAATGGCCATACCGAGTCCTGAAGGCAGTCTTAGGGATATCTAGCTCCCGAATCTTCTATTGATGGTAACCTGAGCGCAAGTCAATCTTAGAAAACACTTGTGCGCCCTGAAGCTAGTCAAACAGATCCTCAATACGAGGCAAAGGATA
Organism: Nicotiana glauca; assembly: GCA_026770625.1. Taxonomy (NCBI): domain Eukaryota; kingdom Viridiplantae; phylum Streptophyta; class Magnoliopsida; order Solanales; family Solanaceae; genus Nicotiana; species Nicotiana glauca. The sequence continues at coordinate 22,623 of MU740576.1, forward strand.
AAGGTTCTTCACTGTAACCTTGTTCACTGGAAATAATCAATACACATACACATGGAACTATCCTTTTTCTTCACAAACAAGATAGGAGCACCCCACGGTGAAACACTGGGGCGAATAAAACCCTTATCAAGCAATTCCTGCAACTGATCCTTCAACTCCTTCAACTTAGGAGGAGCCATACGGTACGGAGAGATGGAAATAGGTTGGGTACCCAGCAACAGATCAATGCCAAAATCAATGCCTCTATCGGGCGACATGCCCAGAAGATCAGCTGGAAACACATCGGGATAATCCCATACCACTGGGAGTGAATCAACAGAAGGGGTATCAACACTAACATCTCTCACATAAGCTAAATACACGGCACACCCCTTCTCAACCATATGATGAGCTTTAAGGAAAGAGATAACTCTACTGGGAGTGTAATCTAAAGTACCACTCCACTCAACACGCAGAATACCTGGCATAGACAGCGTCACGGTCTTGGCATGACAATCAAGAATAGCAAAATGGGGCAACAACCAGTCCATGCCCAAGATAATATTAAAGTCAACCATACCGAGTAACAATAAATTTGTTCTGGTCTAAAAACCACGAATAGTAACCAGACATGACTGATAAACGCGGTCCACAATAAGAGTCCCCCCTACAGGAGTAGAAACATAAACGGGGGCACTCAAAGAATCCCGAGGCATACCCAAATGCGGAGCAAAGTAAGAAGACACATAAGAATAAGTAGAGTCTAGATTGAATAGAACCGATGCCTCTCTGTGACAAACCAGTATAATACCTGTAATGACGGAGTCGGAAGCAACAACCTCAGTACAAGTAGGAATAGCAAAATATTTGTCCTGGCCCCTCTCTCGAGGGCGGCCTCTATCTCCCTGACCTCCTCCCCAAGCCAGCTAGGCGGATAGGGTAGCAGCTGGAGCTGTAATCATGGCCTGAGAACTCTGCTGAGCACACTGTGGCTGAGAAGTCTGTGGGGGTGCACTCCTCCCAAGTCTAGGGAAATCCCTCACCACATAGCGGGTGTCACCACACTCAAACACAAGCTTTGTGAGGGCACGGTGGCTGTGACTGGCTCGGGCCAGATCTGCTGGACTGACCTCTAAAAGCACCTCGCACAGGAGGCGCTAGAAACTGGAGGTGCATACTAAGGCTCCTGAGGTATGGGCAGAGCTGGAGCACTGCTGGCTGCTGGAAGAGCTGAATGAGCGGGGCGACCCACATAACCCCTACCACGTCCTACTGTTGGGGTACGAGCACCAGAGTAGTGACCCGACTCTCGAGACCTCTTGGCCTCCCTCTCCACTCGCTCCCTGGCGAGCATACCCTCGATCCTCCTAGCAATGCTCACTACCTGCTGATAAGGGATGTCCATCTCCAACTCTCGAGCCATGCTAGATCTGATGGGTGGGGGTAAGACCCTCAATGAACCTGCGAACTCTCTCACGGACTGTAGCAACCAAGGCCGCTGCATGCCTGGCCAACCTGGTATAGCGGATAGCATACTCTGAAACGGTCATAGTACCCTGGCCAAATGCTTAAACTCTGTGCGCCATGCGTCCCTGAGACTCTGAGGGGCAAACTCTCTCATGAACATATCTGAGAACTGGGTCCAAGTCAGTGAGGCAGCCTCGGCTGGACTGTCTATCTCATAAGTGCGCCACCAATCAGAGGCAGCTCCCTGAAGCTGGAAGGCAGTGAAGGAAACCCTGCTGGACTCTAATATGCCTATAGTGCAACGAATATGGTGACACTCCTCTAGAAATCCCAAAGCATCATCTGATGCTAATCCACTGAATACAGGAGGCTTGTACTTCTTTAACCTCTCAAGCCTCAGTTGCTCATCCTCAGAAGTCGTTGCCCTGTCCTCGAGCTGAACAAGCACTGCAGGCGGTGCGGGACTAATCTCGGGAAATTGCTCAACATGCACTTGCTGCTCAAGAGTGCAGACGGCGGGAGTCTGTGCTCCTCCCCCGGCCTGAGAAGTGGATGCAGCAAGGGGAAGAAACCCTGTCTGAGCCAAGGTCGTGTACATACTCATGAACTGAGCCAAAGTCTCCTGAAGAGCTGGAGTAGTAGTGGCAATAGTAGGCGTGCTAGGTGCCTGGGCTCCGGCTGGATTTGCTAGTGGTGCCTCGTTGGCAGCTCGCGCAGGTGCTCTGGTTGTACCACATGCACGTCCTCTACCTTTACCCCGGCCCCGACCTTTAACGACTACAGCAGGGGGCGCGGGTGCCTGATCATCTTGAGTAGCACGTGTCCTTACCATCTGTGAGAGAATAGAAGATAGAAGTTTAGAATTGGTGATGTCAAGATGTCGCACGACAAGGAAATCAAATGAAGTAAAAAAATTTCCTAACAGTTACATAGCCTTTCGTAGAAAAGTACAGACGTCTCTGTACCGATCAACGAGACTCTAAAAAACTGGCCTGTGTTCCGTAACTCCTATGAACCTAGAGCTCTGATACCAACTTGTCACAACCCTAGTTCGCCTTCTGTAAACATGTCGTGATGGCACCTAGTCCCTATAACTAGGTAAGCCTAACAATGCGGAAAACAACATAGCTTGCAGAATAATTAATTAAAAACTGAACAGCTAAAAGAAAACTGTATATAAATGACGCTCGGCATATACAACCCAATAATGCGGAAGTCTACAATATCACCCCAAAACCCAAAAACTCACGGGAACACAGGCTAACGGAAAGTAAATACATAGCTCTAACTGTAGAATGTCTAAAACGAACAGTACAAAAAGGAAAAAAAAGCGAACTGCTAAAGCTAGAATAAGAAAGAGACTCCAGGTCTGCGAACGCGGAAGATGTACCTCGAAATCTCTGCTAGATCTCTCCGCCTCGAGGATGATACGCCTGGGCAGAGCTACCTAGATCTGCACATGAAAAACATGCGCAGAAAGGGCATGAGTACACCACGCGGTACTCTGTAATTGCCAAGCCTAATCTCGATTGGGTAGTGACAAGGAAGGTCAGGGCTCTACTGACATAAAACAATATAAATGATAGGATAAGAAAAAAACAGTATAGATAAAGTCTACAACGAGGATCTAGACAGGATAAATAAGGAATACATTAATGGAAAGTAGAAACAGGACAATACAAGGAAATGTTGTTCACAATAGGAATGATAACCGATGATCTCTTGGTATCCCGAGGATCTCTTGGTATCCTCTCCATATAACCGAGGGATCTCTATGTACCCCGAGGATCTCTTGGTTTCCTCAATAGCAAATTCGGGGATCTCTTGGTATACTGATGACCTCTTGGTATTCTCAATAGCTATATATATACATGTGCCAGGGATCCCTTGGTATCCCGCACTCTCAGTCCAGAACATATCATGTACTGGGGATCTCCCGGGATGCCTTCCCGTAGTCCCAAATTTAAAACATACATTATCAGCTCAAACAAACAAGAAAAAAAAATACTAAACTCGGAACAAGTAATAGTAAATTCTAGCCTAACATGCTTCACGGAGTACAAACAATACAGTTTAAGAAAATAGGCAAGTAAGTCAACTAAACATGCTTCTCTAAGCTAACAAAGGAAGAGCTTAAAATTAGGATAAACAGATAAGCAAGAAAACTCAATTGAAATACTTCAAGTAAGAACAGATTTTTCAACAATTAGCTTATGTACGCGCTCGTCACATCACGTACGAGGCATCCAAATATCAATTATCATGTCCTAAGGGGAAAAAGTACCCCACACAAGGTTAGACAAGCCACTAACCTCGAACCGGCACAAAAATCAACTAGAAACCACGCCTTTGCCACGAGTATCCGACTCCAAATGACCCAAATCAATTCAATTCAATTACATATCATAAATAACATCTAGAGCAACTGATTATACTATTTAAGTTAAAGCTAAGGCGCAAAATTAGGTAAAATGACCAAAATACCCCTCAGGCTAACGTCTCGGAATCGGATGAAATTAACATTTTCAGAACCCTCGTATTATCACGAGTCTATACATAGCAAGAACACTGAAATGGGAGTCCAAATGACCTCTCAAATCCTCAATTAAAGGTCTAAGAACTTTTCCCCTAATTTCTACCAAAATTTCGAAATTATATGTTGAAATTAACTAAAGATTGATGGAATATAACTAGAAAGGATTAAAGAAACGTTACCCAATGATTTTCTCTTCAAAACCCTCTAAAAATCGCCCACTCCCGAGCTCCTATTTGATTTTTCTAACTTTGAAAACAAACCTCGAAATCACTATTTCACTCCAGTGATTTCCGCTTCTGCGGTCAAGGGACCGCACTTGCGGTCCCGCTTCTGCGTACAATGTGCCGCTTCTGCGGCTTCATTAAAGGGCCCAAACTCCGCTTCTGTGGTCCTGATCTCATAGATACGGATCCGCTTCTGCGGAATTTCCACCGCATCTGCAGAAACTGAAGACCCTGACCAAACCCGCTTCTGCGGTCCTCCACGCCGCATCTGCGGTTCCGAAGCAGCTGATGCGAAAATACCAGAAGCAGCAAAAATCTGATATCTCCAACTTCCAAAATCCTTCCGTCAACCATCCAAATTCATCCCAAGGCCCTCGGGACCTCAACCAAAAGCACCAATAACACCTAATACCTCATTCAAATTTGTACCAACCCTTAAACCACCTAAAACAACGTCAGAAACTCGATTAAATCAAGGATTTGAGCCTAAAAACTTTAAATTCTATCAAAACATGTTTTCGATCAAAACCCTAACCAAACCTCGTCTGAATGACCTGAAATGTTACACACACATCCCAAGTGACATCACGGAGCTACTGCGACTTCTGGAATTCCATTCCGACCCTCGGATAAAAATCTCACTATCGGACCGGAAACTTCAAAAACTCAAACTTCGGCATTTCAAGCCTAAATCAACTACGGACCTCCAAAACACATTCAGAACACGCTCCCAACCCCGAAATCACCTAACGGAGCTAACGGAACCATCAGATTTCCATTCCGAGGCCGTCTTCACACTGTCCCGACTACGGACAACTTTCCAACACTTAAACTCTCATTTAGGGACTAAGTGTCCCAAAACTCTTCGAAACTCAAAACTGAACGTCGCGGCAATTCAAATTAGCACAAATAGACTTGGGGAAGGCTATTAAATAGGGGATCGGGGCATTTATTCTTAAGACGACCGGCCGGGTCGTCACATTCATAAGTCCAAATTCTTCCCGTTATCAATCCGAAATCACCCCGAGGCCCCTGGGACCTAAACCAAAAGCATTAACACATCCTAAAACCTTATTCAAACTTGCTCCAATCATCAAAACACCTCGAACAACATCAAATTACCCAGAATTCAATGAATTCAAGCCTAAGTTTTCTAAAAACTTTTGAAAAACGCTTTCGATCAAAAACCTAGCCAAACCACGTCCAAATGACCTGAAATTTAGCACACACGTCCCAAATCACATAACGAAGCTACAGCAACTCTCGAAATTCCATTCCGACCCTCGGATCAAAATCTCACCTTTCAACCGAAAATCGCCAAAATACTAACTTCGCCGATTCAAGCCTAATTCTACACCGGATCTCCAAAACCAATTTCGATCACGCTCCTAAGCCATAAATCACCTCCCGAAGCTAACCGAACCATCAGAACTCACATCTAAGCCCTCCAACACATAAGTCAACATCCGGTTGACTTTTCCAACTTAACCTTCTTAAGAGAGACTAAGTGTCTCATTTATTACCAAAACCACTCCGAACGCAAACTAATCAACTTGATCACATAAAACACGGATAACAAAGCATAAAGAAGCATAAATGAGGGAAACGGAGTGGTAACTCATGAGATGACTGGCCGGGTCATCACATCCTCCCCTACTTAAACAAACGTTCATCCTCGAACGAGTCAAGAAACATACCGCCTCAAATAGGCGAGGATATCTGCTCCGCACCTCCCACTCGGTCTCCCAGGTAGCCTCCTCCACGGGCCGACCTCTCCACTACACTTTCACTAAAGTTATATCCTTCGACCTCAACTTCCGAACCTGACGACCCAAAATAGCTACTGGCTCCACATCAAAGGTCAAATCATCATCCAACTAAACCGTGCTGAAGTCTAAAACATAAGAAGGATCCCCAATATACTTCTAAAGCATAGAAACATGAAATACCGAATGCACGCTCGATAAGATGGGTGGCAAAGCAAGAATATAAGCCACCTCCTCAATCCTCCTAAGTACCTCAAAAGGCCCAATGAACCGCGGACTCAACTTTCCTTTCTTCCCAAATCTCATAACACCCTTCATGGGCAAAACCTTCAGCAAGACCTTCTCACCAACCATATAGGACACATCTTGAACCTTCCGGTCCGTATAACTCTTCTACCGCGACTATGCTGTACGAAGCCTCTCCTAAATCACTTTCACCTTCTCTAAAGCATCCTAAAACAAATCAGTCCCCAATAGCCTAGCCTCGCCGAGCTTGAACCAACCAACCAGAGATCTACACCCTCTCTCATACAAATCCTCATACGGAGCCATCTGTATACTCGACTGGTAGCTGTTGTTGTAAGCAAACTCCACCAGCGGTAGGAACTCATTCAATGAACCTCCAAAATCAATAACACAAGCACGTAACATGTCCTTCAGTATCTTAATATACGCTCAGACTGCCCGTCCGTCTGAAGATGAAACGCTGTGCTCAACTCCACCTGAGTACCCAACTCTCTCTGCACGGGTCTCCAAAATTGCAAAGTAACTGAGTACCTCTATCTGAAATGATGGAAACCGGAACACCATGCAACCGAACAATCTCTCGGATATAAATCCCTGCCAATCGCTCTGAAGAATAGGTAGTAAATACATGAATGAAGTGCGCGGACTTGGTCAGCCTGTCTACAATCACCCAAATAGCATCGAACTTCTTCAAAGTCCGAGGAAGTCCAACAACAAAATCCATAGTGATCCTCTCCCACTTCCACTTAGGAATAACCATCTGCTGAAGCAAGCCACCCGGTCATTGATGCTCATATTTCACTTGCTGACAATTGAGACACCGAGCTACAAATCCCATAATATCTTTCTTCATTCTCCGCCACCAATAATGTTGGCTAAGATCCTGATACATCTACGTGGCACTCGGATGAATAGAATACCGCGAGCTATGGGCCTCCTCCAATATCAACTCCCGAAGCCCATCCACTTTGGGCACGCAAATCCGCCCCTACATCCTCAACACTCCATCATCACCAATGGTCACATCTCTAGCATCATCATGCTGAACTCTGTCCCTAAGGACAAGCAAATGCGGATCATCATACTGGCGCTCTCTGATGCGATCATATAAAGAAGACCGAGATACCACACAAGCCAATACCCGACTGGGCTCAGAAATATCTAACCTCACAAATCAATTGTCCAAAGCCTGAACATCTACCACAAGAGGTCTCTCCCCAACTTGAATATATGCCAAACTCCCCATACTCACTGCCTTTCGGCTCAAAGCATTGGCCACCATATTGGCCTTTCTTGGATGATACAGTATAGTGATATCATAATCCTTAAGCAACTCCAACCATCTCCGTTGTCTCAAGTTAATATCCTTTTGCTTGAACAAATGCTGAAGACTACGATGATCAGTGAATACCTCACAAGACACGCCATGTAAGTAATGTCTCCAAATCTTCAATGCATGAACTATAACAGCGAACTCCAAATCATGAACGGGGTAGTTCTTCTCGTGGGGATTCAACTGACGAGAAGCATAAGCAATAACTCTACCCTCCTGCATCAATACACAACCAATCCCTACTCTCGAAGCATCACAATACACGGTATATGAACCTGAAGCTGATGGAAACACCAACACTAGAGTTGTGGTCAAAACTGTCTTGAGCTTCTGAAAGCTCTCCTCACACTCGTCCGACCATACCAATGGAGCACCCTTCTAAATCAACTTGGTCAAGGGCGATGCGACAGATGAGAATCCCTGAACAAACCGGCAATAATATCCTGCCAAGCCAAGAAAACTACGAATCTCAGTAGCTGAGGATAGTCTGGGCCAACTCCGCACCGCTTCTATCTTCTTTGGATCAACCTGAATCCCCTCACTGGACACCACGTGTCCCAAGAATGCCACTGACTTGAGCCAAAACTCACACTTGGAGAACTTTGCATAAAGCTTCTCCTCCCTCAATCGTTGCAGCATAAGCGTTAAATGCTCTGCGTGCTCCTTCTAACTGCGCGAATATACCAGAATATCATCAATGAAGACTATAACAAACGAATCAAGATATGGCCGGAACACGCTGTTCGTCAGATGCATGAACGCTGCTGGGGCATTGGTCAGCCTGAAAGACATAACAAGAAACTCATAATGACCATATCTAGTCCTGAAAGCAGTCTTAAGAATATCTGAATCCCTGGTCTTCAACTGATGATATCCCGAACGGAGATCAATCTTGGAGAACACTCTCTCACCCAGGAGCTGGTCAAATAAATCATCAATGCGAGGCAAGGGATACTTGTTCTTAATTTTTACCTTATTCAATTGCCTATAATCGATGCACATTCTCATTGTGCCATCCTTCTTCTTCACAAACAGGACTGGCGTCCCCAATGTGACACACTAGGTCGGATGAACCCCTTATCTAGGAGTTCTTGAGGCTGCTCCTTCAATTCTTTCAACTCCGCTGGTGCCATACGATATGGCAGAATAGAAATGGGCTGAGTGTCGGCACCAGGTCAATACCAAAATTAATTTTCCTGTCCGGCAGCATGCCCGACAGATCTACAGGAAATACATCAGGGCAGTCCCTCACAACTGGGACAGAATCAATACTAGGAGTCTCAGCTCCAACATCCCGCACAAAATCCAGATAAGAAAAACAACCCTTCCCAACCATAAGCTGGGCCTTCAAGAAAGAGATCACTCTACTAGGAACATAATCAGTCATACCACGCCACTCAATCCGCGGTACACCTGGCATAGCCAAAGTGACTGTCTTAGCATGACAGTCTAGAATAGCACGACACGGAGATAACCAATCCATGCCCAAAATGACATCAAAATCCACCATGCTCAATAGTAATAGATCAACTCGGGTCTCCAGACCCCTAATAGTCACCACACAGGACCAGTACACTCGGTCTACAATAATAGTATCGCCCACCGAGGTAGATACATGAACATATAAAGCAAGAAACTCTCGGGACGTACCCAAATAATGAGCAAAATATGAGGACACATAAGAATAGGTGGAACCGGGATCAAATAATATAGAGGCATCTCTGTGGCATACTGAAACAATATATGTAATGGCAGCATCGGAAGCAATGGCATCTTTCCTGCCTGGAATAGCATAGAAATGAGCCTAGCCACTGCCTGATCGACCTCCCCCTCTGGGGCGACCCCTGGCTACCTAACCTCCACCCCTAGCTGGCTGGGCGGGTGGTGAAGTAACTGGAGCAGAAGTCGAGGGCTGACCCCTCTGCTGGGATGAATTAGCAACGCGACGAGGACACTTTCTCCACACATGCCCAAACTCTCCACACTCAAAACAACTCCCAAGTACTGGAGAAAGGGACTGAAGGGAACCCCTCGCCTGAGTGACTAGCAGATGTACTCGACATAGAAGAACCCTGAGCCGATGGGGCACGAGATGAACTCTGAGCTGGGAGGGCGCTAAGTGAAGGCTGACCCTGCTGAGATCCATGATGACCACGACCTGAAGATGACCCTCGATACTCTGAACAGGCTGACTGAGTAGGCCTGAAAGAATGGCCTCTACCATGTTGGAACTGGCCACTCAAAGGAGCACCACTGAAACTGCTAGAACCTCGAGGCCTATTGGCCTCCCTCTCCTCTCGATCCTGACGGTGAACTGTCTCAATCTCTCGAGCGATATCAACCACCTCCTCGAATGTAGCACCCAATACTCTCTCTCTAGTCATAAGAATACGAAGAAGGTAGTTAAGGCCATCAACAAATCTCCTGATCCTCTCACGATCAGTCGGAACTATCCAAATGGCATGACGAGCCAACTCTGAAAACCTCATCTCATACTGGGACACGGTCATATCCCCCTGTCTCAACCACTCAAACTGTCAACGCAGCTCCTCTCTGTGGTACATACTTCTCCAAGAAGAGAGTGGAGAACTCCTGCCAAGTAATAGGCACTGCACCAACAGGCCTACGCCTCTCATACGCCTCCCACCAAGTGAAGGCTGCCCCAGAAAACTGAAAGGTGGTGAATGCCATACCACTAGACTCAAGAATCCCTGTTGTACGGAGCATCCGCTGACACTTGTCCAAAAAACCTAGGCATCCTCGTCCTCAGCACCACTGAATGACAGAGGCTGGAGTTTACCAAACCTGTCAAGACGATGTTGCTCATCATCCGGCATAACTGGTACCATGAATTGCTGAGCTGGTGCAACCGGCTAGGCCGGCGGTGCCTCTAGTGTCTGTAATCCCTGCACTACCTGCTCAGGTGTGCGAGCAGTAGGGGTCTGATTGCCTCCCCCGACCTGTGAAGTCGTTGCTAATGTGGTGGCTGAAAGTGCCTGAGTCGGGCCAGTGCAAATTGTCAAGATCTGAGCCAAGGCCTCTTGTAGACCCGGGATAACGATGGTCACAACTGGTGCCTGAAACTGGTGTTGCTGGAGCCTAATCCTAAGCTGGGGCAACTGGTGGATCAACAGGTGCTTCCCTCGCTGCTCTGCCTCTGCCACGACCACGACCGCGTCAACGGCCTCTGGTGGCCTCAGTGGGTGGTACTACTGGTCGTCCACCTCATCCAGTAGCGCGAGTCCTCGCTATCTATGAGAGAATAGAGCAACAGAAGTTTAGCACTCGGATAAACAAGTTCGCATAACAAGAATTTCAAGAATGTGAGGTTTTTCCTAAAAGGTTCTGCAGCCTCTCGAGGATAAATATAGACGTATTCGTACCGATCCGTGAGACTCTACTAACCTCGTTAATGACTCATGAGACCTAGTAACCTAGGCTCTGATACCAAATTGTCACGCTCAAATCCCAAACTCGGTCGTGATGGCGCCTCTCGTGAAGACAAGGCCAGCCAGACCAAACAACACACCTCTTTTAAACAGTTAAATGCCATAAACAGTTGTCAAACATGATATAATAGCTAGAATTTGCGAAAATAATGATAACAATAGGAGAAACCATCCCGACACAGCCCAAACCGGGGTGTCACAAGTCACGAGCATCTATGAAATCCGGATATAGGTCTACTGAACACTATGTCCAATACAATAGTTCTAAGAACATGAAAATGATAAGATAGGGGAGGCACGGGGGTTGCGGATGCTAACAGCTACCTCGTAGTCTCCAAATCACTGCATGGACTGGATTAGAACTCAGGAGTGTACTCTGCTATTCATGTATCTACACATACGGTGCAGGGAGTAATGTAAGTACTCCGACCCAGTGAATAATAATTATAAATAATGGCTGAAAGAGTGAAAACACGTCAAGGCACAAGGCAATTCTATATCAAAACAGTAAAATCACTTAAAGCAGTAACTCAGTGAAGAACCCCAATGAAATCTCTTTAAATCAAGTAAAACAAGTAATTTAGCAGGAAAATAACCAGTAAAATCCGCCACTCGGGCACAATATCAATCACTCAGAACATTATCAGCCTTGCGGGCTCACTCTCAGTACAGTATCATCCCCTCGGGCTCACTCTCAGATCAAATGGGTACCCGCGCTCATGTGGGTGTGCAGACTCCGGAGGGGCCCCTTACGGCCCAAGCGCTATATCAAGAAGCTACCTCGTAGCATCATCTCTCGACACTCGGCCTCGCATCACTCGAACCACCTCGTGGCATATAAAAGTAACTTAGGTCCTCGACCTCATATCACTCAGCATATCCTCACACATGGCCCTTGGCCTCACTCAGTCCAAAAATCATCACAAGCCCCTCGGGCAGTAGTAAAACAATAGTTCTCGGCCCAACACATTATTTAGAAATATCATTTAGGTTTCAAATCTGAGTAAAAGTGGCTGAGTTTGTAAAGCAGTAGATATCAATAGGACTTAGTTCAAGTAATAAGTCAACACAATGAGGAAATAGTGATAAAAATCCCCGGAGGGTTCAAATAAGTGGCACGAAGACCAATTATGGCAATCAACCGAAGTCATGATGATAACAAACAAGTTTTAGTCAAATACGCGGTAAATTCATCAATCGGGACGGACCAAGTCACAATTCCCAATGGTTCTCTACCCCACGCTCGCTATCCGGCGTGCAAGTCACCTCAATATAGCACTACGATTTGCAATCCATGGTTTCAAACCCTCAGGATATCATTTAACATCATTAATCACCTCGAACTGGCTAAATCTCTAACTCGCGACGCCTTTGCCCCTTGAATCGGCCTCCACACGTGTCGAATCTAACCAAAATCAGAACGAATACATCACAATATGCTAAGCGAACAAAGCCCAAGCGAAAACAATCAAAAAATATCAAAAAATATCAAAAATTCCGAAATTAGCAAAACTTGAGCCCCGGGCCCACTTCTCGAAACTCAAAATTTTTTATATCATTAGATTCCTCGGCTCCCCACGAGTTCATACATATAAAAATCACAAAAATTGGAGTCCAATTAACCCCTCAAATTCCCAATTTAAACTATCTTAGACTCGAGCCCTAAACCTCCATTTTTAGTCCATTAATTCCTTAAATTCCAGTCTTAATCCGTGAAATACTACCATAGAAGTGTGTTTTAGGTCCAAAATCCTTACCTTATCGAAGTTCTCTTGAAATCCCTCTTCAAAATCGCCAAAAAACTCTAAATCCGAAGTCAAAATGAATAAACCCTTCAAAAATCGCGAAGAAGAAACATATATACATTCTGCCCAGGGGTTTTCGCATCTACGACCCCTTTTTCCACACCTACGGTACCGCATTTGCGGTCCATCCAACCACTCATGCGGTTTCTCATTTAAATCCAAAAGTCGCTTCGGCGACAGAATTTCCGCATCTGCGACTTCGCAGATGCGGCCCTATTCACCGCTTCTGCGGAAACTGCTCCCCAGGCCAAACTTCGCATCTGCGGCCTTCCTCTCGCACGTGCGGCATCGCACCTGCGGTTCCCCAGCCACAGGTGCAAAAACACCAAAAGCAGCAGATTTTTATGAAATTTCATAAGCTTAAATTCTTCCCGTTAGCCATCCGAAATCACCCTGAGGCCCCCGGCACCTCAACCAAAAGCATAAACACATCCTAAAACCTTGTTCAAACTTGCTCTAATCATCAAAACATCTCAATCAACATCAAATTACACAGAATTCATCGAATTCAAGCTTAAGTTTTCTAAAAACTTTTGAAAAACGCTTTCGATAAAAACCTAACCAAACTACGTCCAAATGACCTGAAATTTTGCACACATATCCCAAATCACATAACGAAGCTACAGCAACTCTCGAAATTCCATTCCGACCCTCAGATCAAAATCTCACCTATCAACCGAAAATCGCCAAAATACTAACTTTGCCAATTCAAGCATAATTCTACCCCGGACCTCCAAAACCAATTCCGGTCATGCTACTAAGCCATAAATCACCTTCCAAAGCTAACCAAACAATTGGAATTCACATCCGAGCCCTCTAACACATAAGCCAATATCCGATTGACTTTTCCAACTTAACCTTCTTAAAAGAGATTAAGTGTCTCATTTCTTACCAAAACCACTCCGAACGCAAACTAATCAACTTTATCACATAAAACACGGATAATGAAGCATAAAGAAGCAGAAATGGGGGAAATAGAGCGGTAACTCATGAGACGACTGGCCGGGTCGTCACACTTTGCTTATATAGTAGATGATTTAGTGTATAGAGTTTAGCTTATATACGGAAGATTAAATCATCGGTTCTTATAAGTATAAAGTTTGAGTTCACAATCTAATGATGGAATTGGATAAACCATCAGGAATGATTGTAGCACAAGATTAAATATAATTTATCTTGATTATGGGAATGGTTTAATTCCAACTTCTTGTGCTAGTACATTTTGTATGTATTGAACAAACCAAGTAGAGATAAGTATTTTATACTGACTTAATAAAATAAACTCTCTAGCCATTAAATATACTTATACTCTTAATCTTGATATAATTATTATTAGTTGTGTGCATTATTATGTTTTGATTTATGAAAAAGATTAGATTCTTTCGTGGGTCAATATGCCTGGTAAATTAGATAATAATAATGTACATTGGCGAATTAATAGTTAGTTAATGGAATCCATATCTCGGTTTAGAGATTGATGATACACCTTTATGAAAGCTTATAAGTTTTCATGTTTAAACCCGGCCAGTGAATTTTGTATCCGACACATGAAATAAGTTAAGCGAAAGTCTACATGAAATAATCAATAAATCAAATCGTCAGTAATTCATTTAATTGATCAATATCTATATCTTAACATGGGGAGTTAAATAAGATTTAATGGATGAATTTCGAAATTGAATAAGGAGTGCAATTACGAATTTTTAGTGGAATAATTCGTAATTAATTAATTACGGTCATGTTAATTTCAAAAATTAGAAATTAATTCCATAATTGGAGCCTTGTTAATTAAATTCTATAGTCCCTGCTATGCCTAAATAATATGAAATAAAGTAATCATTTTTCTGGTGGAAAGGAAACCTAACAGGTTTTGGAAAAGGATTTTAACCCTTAAAACTTGTACTATAAATACATAAGATTTTCCACCTAGAGGAGGTGGACATAGTGGTCGGAATTTTCAACCTTTTCCTTAGAAAATTTTGCCCGCACGAAATTAGTATTTTCGGATATTATTTGGAAATACAGTAGAAGACCGTGGAACGTTCGGAGATTGTGATCGTGCGGGTGGTGGAGAATTCATTGAGTTGATGTGAAATTGGAGGCTCGCGTGATAGAGGAGCTTTATCCACGCTTCAAGAGGTAACCCCTGAAATCTCGTTTATTCTAGTTGTCTAGATTACATGTGATTTTGATACAGGGATAGCTTCTGATGCATATAATAATCCATCAATTGGTATCAAAGCCCACTCACATCTAATTAGGTAACTAAGTTTTTTCATAAAACAAGAATTAATATCGTGTTTATGTGCGTTTTTGAATTACATGTATATGTGATTTTCTGAAAAACTGCATTGTTATTTTGTGAATTAACTAGTGCAAAAATTTTGAATTATTCTTGTAATCATGAGATATTTGCTTTCTTATTGATATTTGATTGAGATGATCTAGATTTTGGGTAAATCCTAGAAAAACACAAAACCTGATTTTGACCGAATTACCTGTATTTTCGGAGGTCGGCGAACTTGACAGACTCCAATTGAGCTAAAATTTGGTGGGTCCATCGGAAACGATGTGGTGAGAAAAACTCACTGTTTTAACAGTGAATCGTGGTGTTTTTCGAAGTTATGAGGTTGTTTGGACGGTGTTTTGGACGTTTTTCTATTTTTTGAAAATTAATTCTTGATAATTTTAATTCGTTTTAATTCAATGGTGGTGGGAGTGACTCCCCATGGTCTCCATGATTAAATATTGATCATCTAATAGGTTTACAAATTGGCTATTAGTAAATAGACGTGTTGTTGTATTAAATTCAATAATAGAGGTGTAGGATTTTATTGACTAGGTTTTACAAGGTATAATTGATATTGTGTGATGATATAATTATTTTGAAAGAAAGTGACATCCTCTGTTTGATATCCTGGATAACTAATGATTGGAGCGTTTGGCATAGTTGTGCATAAAAAAAAATTCTCAAATTTTAGTTTATGTTTTCATGCCCTACGTGATTACTAGTCTTGGATTTTCGATAAATGTTTTTTTTCTCAGGTTGGAGATTGTAATTAAGTAAAATATGATAGTATTTTGTGTATGAGCTTTATATTATTGGTATGACTTTTAAGCTGTGGTTCATAATCTCCCATGAAATAATTTTATGAGCTATATTATCTTCACTCGTAAACTAAGATTTTTGTGAGTAATAAATAGTTACCACTAAAGTGATTTGTTTATTTGAACTTATGAATTTTTTTTAATAAATTTGTACATTTGTACTCATATTCTTTCCATCCAATACCATTAAATGATTAAATCCTTTGGTTGTTTTTGAAAATGTCATCGGGATGGACGAAAACTCATTTAGTGTAGGACTTTGAGAAGTGGAGTTTTTTTTATGATCCCCCGTGACATCTACTTATAGCCTGTTTGGTCAAGCTGGAGAATTCAGCTTATTTTGAGAAGTGTTTTTTTCAAAAGTGCTTTTGAAAAAAGTACTTTTGGAGATTAGCAGTTTGTGTTTGGCTAATCAGTCTGAAAAGCACTTTTGAGAAATAATTTGTGTTTGGCCAAGCTTTTTAGAAAGTGCTTTTAAGTGTCAAATTACGAATAAGGACATGAATAGATTTACTTAATAATTAATATTATAAGTAAATAAATAATCTCAAAATTTTGCTATTATATGCAATAATTAAAAAAATTATTTTATTTAAGTAAAATATGAAAATAAAATTAAAAAGTACTTAATTCTTTTAATATAAGTTAAATATATTAAAATTCCTTCAACAAATATAAAAAGCATTCACCCCTAAAGTCACTATATATTAAAAAGTTTTCCTAAAAATAAGAAAATATTTATAAATTAATATCCTAAGTATTAGGTTTAAGGGTTATTTTGGTATATACTATATTTTGTTAGGGGTATTTTAGGTAAGAAGAAAAGTCAAAACTGCTTCTGCTTCTGTTTTTGGAAAGAAGCTACCTTTTTCTGCTTCTCTGAAACTGCTTCTGCTTCTTCCCAAAAGTACTATTTTTTTCCCCAAATAAGCTTGGCCAAACACCTTAAGTTAGGGAAAAAAGTGTTTTTGGGAAAAAAAGCACTTCTGGCCTCCCAAGAAGCTTGGCCAAACAGGCTATTAGTGTAAGTTGTTGCTTATCTCTATTCTCATGCTTTTTTCTCTTATCATTGCCTTCTTCAATACTATGTTAGACTGTTGATGTCTCTCTAATATGTACGCCATCTTGGCCGAGGTGGCCATGATTTATACCTGCAGTCCTGGCAGAGTACATATTGATAAGTGTTTCCTCTCAATGGTAATGCACAATCTACAAATACTGCCAGCCTTTATCTAAGGCTTGAAACATTTAGACCTTACCTAGAATGTGTTGTATACTTGTCTGAGTTGGAAAGTAATAACTGAGGAGAATGCTCAAATTTCACCTAGATGTAAGCATGTAAATATTGATTTTGGAATGAGATCCAAGATCAGCTTGGAACTAGAATGGAGAACCCAGGAAGGTATTGCCTGCTGTTTTGAATTTGGATATACATAAACAGATCAGAAAGAATGATAAAGATATCATGTAAGAATTCAATTAATAGATGAGTATTTCAGTTAACAATGAGATGTTTCTGGCAAGGAGAGAGATATTTGAATTTAGCAAAACGTTAAAATGGCATTGGTGAGAAATTGAATAGAGGTGCACAGATTGCACTTTGGGACTTATATGTTGATGGAAGTGAAAACAGTGAATCTTTTGTGACTGTCCTCTTGCTTGGAGGTCACTGTTATCTTTAGTGTTACACAAATGGAATTATGGTAGCAGGAAACTTGTTGCTCAGTAAAATATATTTCCAGGAATGTCCCGCTTTCAAGTGTGGGAAGACCACTTTTTATACGAAGTTTTTAGTTTCTGCCGAGGAATGTAGCTACATATGTGTGAAGGTGGATTAACTCCTCTTTTGAATGTTTGGCTTATTACTTGCCATATTATTACTTTCTTTTCCGCTATCTACAATGATGTTGGTAGCCCCAAACACTAATTCATTGATAAGAAAGTAGTAGAAATTGGTGAAGGCTCTGTGGCTCTATTTCTACATTGGTTCCTTTAGTTTCTGGCATTTCTTAGTGTTATATTGTTCCAATAAAGGGTTCTGAGCCATTACCCAAAGCCTCTGAAAACCATGGATTCACTGGGCAGTCACCAGGTGCCACCACGATCTTCCACATAACGAGGACCTGGTGGCTGTATAATATGTGCGGGGCCTAGAGCGATAGTTCCTGGAAGAGCATATCTATCTCTAGACATTATGTCAGAGATATTATTTGGCTACAGGTATTATGTGTGCAAATCAGGTACATTTTCTTCCCTCTTCTGCCCTATTAACTTTCAACCCATGATAGAATACATGTCCCTCATTTTCAAAATCCTCATAAGAGGTGGATTCATTTTCTTTGAGCTGCTTTTTGTTCCTTTTACTTTTTTTCTTTCGTGAAAATGCAGTAAAATCCTGAAGGCTTGCAAATATGGTAATTGTACTTCTTTTGCTGCTTGTATCACAATCCACCTATTAATGAAAATCACGACTAGCTCTATTTTCAGTTCCCTGCCCATTACTGGGATTGGCCGAATTTATTCACTTTCTCTTCTTTTTTTTCCTTCAAAATTTGTTGTTTTGCTCTTCTTTTTTTATTCTGTGTCTTGAAATAGTTCATTAGCTTTATAAAAGGCGGAAATTTTATCAAACGAGATATCAACTTATTTAGCCTTCGGAAAAAAAAAAAACCAACCGTTTATAGATATTTGACCAGAAACTCCATCAGTTATTTCAAATATGAAAAATGAACCTAGATCTTGTTGTTAGAAACTCTTGTGATTTTTGCAGTTCTTTAAAGCATTGTACCTTGCTTCTCCCTTTGATGCCCCTTGAAAAATATATATTCCCTCCGTTCATATTAGATGAGATACTTTCCCTTTTAGTCTGTTCCAAAACAAATGATATATTTTTAAATTTGGAGATAATTCAACTTTAAACTCTTTCATTTTACCCATTTACCCTTAATGAGAAGCTTTTATAGTCATACAAATGTCATGGCCCCACAAACTTTTTACCCCTTAAGCTTTTAAGACCACAAGTTTTAAAAGTCTTTTTTTTTTTTTTAACTTTGTGCCGAGTCAAACTACCTCATCTAATATGAAACGGAAGGATTATATAAAAGAAGTATACGTTGAGATACAAGAAAATAAGTAAAAGTGTGCTTCTTTAAAAACTTAAACTTTTAGGTGGTACACGGAGTTCAACATGGTATCAAGGCAACTCTTGGAACAACCATTCTCATGCTCGTAGGAAAGTCTTCGTTAAAAATTTTATGAGATTGTGGTTTTGTTGGAAACATAGAACTTTACACTTTCTTGATTCTTTTCATGGGTGTTATTTTTCTTATAGTCAAGTTTGTGTCATTTATGTTGAAGATGTGTTCTTTCTAGATTATGGCACTTGGGTATATCATAAAAGTGTTACTTTTGAGTTCAAGATCGTGATCTTTTATCTTTTAGCTTGGACATACAATGCTTGGATTGTGGTTGGCTTGGTACTTATGTTTGCCCCTTTCTTGGTTTTGCAAGGTCCAAATTCGAGGATGAATATCTTTCAAGGGGGAGGGATGATACAAACCGGACGAGCACACTTAACGAGGATGATTTCCAAGCCAACATCATAGCATTTGAGTGTTTTAAAGGAGTCAAGATCAAGAAGGCTATATTTGCAATTTAGCTATTTAGGCTAGTCTTATAATTTAGGTCAACTTAGCTTCCCTACTAGCCTAAGCGTATTTTAGTCATCTAGCCTAAATAGCACTTTAGTATAAATAGTAACTCCTCTCATTTTGAAAGGAAGCTTTTGATGATGGATTGATAAACAAAGACCAAACCTTGAGAGGTTTAGGGTATCTTTTATTTCTCTTTATTTACCATGTTTTTAGATTATCTATGTTAGGTTTATCGTGTATCATGAGTTCATGTTCATGCTCTCGGATTTTCTTTGGTATTTGAATGTCAATTCGTTGTTCTAGTTGATATATCTTCTGGGGCTTTGGATTGCATTCTTTACTTAGCTTAATCCATGTTTCTTAGTAGTGTTCTTCCTTGACTGGTGTTTATCATAGTAAATTCAAGGATCTAACTATTTCATAGTTAGGTTCTTGTCTTTCTCTATTTTAAACTCCAATCTTCTATCTTATCGTATCACTTTAGCTGCAATTGATTCTCTTAGTTGAACTCCTCCCTAGCAAATAAACAAGTCCACACCACCTGTCATACGAGCCTGCAACTAAAATTGCAGAGAAGTGCAAAGCTGTCAACAGATATATCATTCAGAATCCTTAAACGATTCACAAAATAGTAAAAAGCAAACAAGTTTGATGGTGTTGTTTTCAACATTTTCAAAAACAACGTCTGCCCAAATAATTTGAGTTTTTGCAAACTCTGTTTGTTAAGTTGTTCTGCGATAAATAAACAACAACAATTTTTCCCGAAGATCTAATCTCAATTTTAAAGATATTTTAACAATTCAAGAACTGCTTTCTAGAATTTTTGAGTTTTTGAAAGTTCTGAAAAACTGAGTTTGGAAATCTTTAAAAAAACCACTAACTCCATTTTTTGGTTTTGGCGAAAACAACTCAAACAAACGAAGTTTGCAAAAAAACGCAAAAACTGAGTTTGCAAAGTTTGTTTTTGTAAATTTTCAAACAAAAGCTAGATATATCACTCCATCCATCACCCATTTTTTACCCTTTGGGTGATTGGAGTTGGTGGTCAAACAGGAGACTAGCGTATTGGTTATCTACCTCAAGATCAGTGGCACCATCACCAAGAGTCCGGAACCCAATTGTTGCCTTTTTGGATAAGTGTGATATAAATATGTGTAAAAAAAAAGTAACAATTATATTTTATATATAACGCGATAAATAATTGCGCAATACTTTAACGGTGTTTTGACCGTTAAAGTATAGCGCGGTAAATAACCGTGCTATACCGGTGTTTGTATTTTAACGCATAGCATTTTAAAGAACTGCGCTATACATAGTGTTCATTTTCATTCCTTCTTTTCAATTTCCTTCTATCTTTCTCTTTCTTTACAAACATTTGTTCTTATTTTAATCCTTCTATCCTTCTCTTTCTTTTCAATTTCCAAAGAAAGAATGCTAAAAGTAGGATTAATTTCCTTTCTTTCTTTTCAATTTCCTACTATAATAAGGAAGTAACTCAAAATTATATTTATGTGTAAACATAACTCTAATTTTTAAATACTATTTTCAGAATTTTCACTTTTTTTTTGGGGGGAATTTTACAATTCTTATGTCCAAATGGCCACTTAGATTTGATTAATTTGAAGTATTTTTTTTTTTACCAAAAACAATTCTATACGCAAAGCTTGAACAAAATTATTTACCAGTCCCCCACATTCTATAGCGGTCCTTAAAATGATCTAATATGATATTTATTGAGAATATTTATGCGTTCAACAATAATTTAGGGCTTTAGAATCTCTATGTCCTTATGATCTTGACGTAAGGGACATAATCCTACTTAACTATACCACTTAATTTGTTAATTTCTTCCTAGTCCTCACGCTCATTTATATTATAATCAGCTGATTAAATCGTTTTAAAATAATTAAATATTACTTCATTTTGTTTTAGGCAGTACAAGGATTAAAATAAGAACAGATATTTGTATCCTTCGTCCAAAGAAAGAATGTTAAAGTAGGATTAGTTTCCTTCTATCCTTCTCTTTCTTTTCAATTTCCTTCGCTATAACAGATGTTTGTATCTTTCTTTGGGAAGGTAATGAAATTAGAGAAGGAAATTGAAAAGAAAGAGAAAGATAGAAGGAAACCGAAAAGAAGGAATGAAAATGAACACTATGTATAGCGCAGCTCTTTAAAACGCTATGCCCGTTAAAGTATAGCGCAGTTATTTGCCGCATTATATATATAATTGTCACTTTTTTTACACATATTTATATCACACTTGTCCCAAAAGACCACAATTGGGTTCCGGACTCCCATCACCAACCATCACTACTGTTTTGTATCCATGAGCCTGAAAGATTACTTTGTTTTATGAGCAATCTTTAAAAAAATGTCTTAAAATAAGCAACTGCATCACCGGTTGTTCCAACACCAACCATTTTTATTTGTTGAACAGCAGTAGGTTTTCCACCACTCCTTGAAGTTGGCTCATTTTTATCAAACCCAGCAAATTCTTCATTACTCCCAAAGAGCATTTGACTGGCAAAAATATTTTCAAGTGGTTTACCAAGGATTGATGTGACAGACTTCAGGAAAGAGTTATGGTTAGAAAAAATAGAGATAATACGCCACATTATGGGATCAATACAAATGAAGAAAAAAAAAGAGAGAGAAACATCTAATATGGAGATAGAATGAAGACTGATCAAACTACAGTCATCACAACACATTTTTCACCCAAATAACTGCACCAAATAATTCGGTAACTAGCATAATTTTTTGAAAGACTGATTGGACACTATTGTAACGACCCGACAGGTCGTTTTGAATTCTAGCGCGTCGTTCAGCAGTTTGAGACCATGAGCAGCTTCACTTCAGGTATTATGACTTGTACGCATGGTCAAAATTGAATTTCGTGAAGTTCGGAGTTGATTTGGAAAGAGAATTCTCATTTCGGAAGCTTTAAGTTGAAATAATTGACTAAGATTGGGTTTTTGAGTAGACGACCTCGGAATTAGAATTCGAAGTTTCCAACAGGTTCGTATGATGATTTCGGACTTGGGCGTATGTCCGAGTCGGATTTTGAAAGACCCGGGAACGTTTCGGCACCTATTATGGAAATTAGCATTTTTGGAAGAATTTTATAAGTTTGGGTTGAAGTGCATTTCAGTGTTATCAATGTCTGCTTGGGATTTCGAGTCTAGGAATAGCTCCGTATGGTGATTCTGGTATTGGCAGCGCGATCAGAAGTGCGTTCGGAGGTCCGTAGATCATTTTGGAGTCATTTGGATAAAGATAAAAATTTAAAGTTTTTGAGGAGTTAGACCGTGTAACGACCCGGCCGGTCGTTTTTGGAATTTACACCCCGATCCCCCCACTAACTGCTTCTCCTAAGTTCATTTCTGTTATTTTGGTTTGTCGGTACGTTCGGTGTTAGGATTCGGAGTGTTTTGGGACACTTAGTCCCTAAATGAGAGTTTAAGAGTTGAAAAATAGTCCGTAATCAGAGCAGTGTGAAGACAGCATCTGAATGGAAAATTGATGGTTTCGTTAGCTCCGTTAGGTGATTTCGGGGTTGGGAGCGTGTCCGGAATGTATTTTGGAAGTCCGTAGATCATTTAGGCTAGAGACGCCGAAGTTTGAATTTTTGAAGTTTCCGGTCCGATAGTGAATTATTTTATCCGAGAGTTGGAATGGAATTCCGAAAATTGCAGTACCTCCCTCATGTCATTTGGGATGTGTGTGCAAAGTTTCAGGTCATTCGGACATGTTTTGGTTAGGTTTTTGATCGAAAGCGTATTTGGAAGAAATTTGAAGTTCTTAGGCTTGAATCATTGATTAAATCAGGTTTCCTATATTGTTTTAGGTGTTTTAAGGATTGGTACAAGCTCGAATAAGGTATTAGGTGGTATTGGTGCTTTTGGTTGAGGTCCCGGGGGCCTCGGGATGATTTTGGGTGGTTAACGGAGAAAATTTTTAAGTGTTGCAGCTGCTGGTATTTTCTCTTCTGGTATTTTCGCTTCTGCGGCTTGGGAACCGTAGAACTGACCTTGGCTTCGCAGAAGCAACTTTTGGTCATCCTCCAGAAACCCGCAGAAGTGGTGGGAATTCCGCAGAAGCGGATTTCCATCCCTCCGTATCGCATGGCTCCTCTTGAGGTGAAGGAGTTGAAGGATCAGTTATAGGAATTACTTGATTAGGGCTTTATTCGCCCCAGTGTTTCACCTTGGGGTGCTCTTGTCTTATTTGTGAAGAAAAAGGATGGTTCTATCCGTATATGTATCGATTATCACCAACTGAACAAGGCTATAGTGAAGAACTGTTATCCCTTGCCTCGTATTGAGGATCTGCTTGACCAGCTTCAGGACGCACATGTATTTTCTAAGATTTACTTGCGCTCAGGTACCATCAGTTGAAGATTCGGGAGCCAGATATCCCGAAGACTGGCTTCAGGACTCGGTATGGTCATTACAAGTTCCTTGTTATGTCATTTGGGCTGACCAATGCCCCAGCAGCTTTTATGCATTTGATGCACAGTGTGTTCGGACCATATCTCGACTCGTTTGTTATTCTTTTTATTGATGATATTCTGGCGTATTCCCGGAGTCGGGAAGATAATGAGCAGCACCTGAGGATTGTGCTTCAGACCTTGAGACAGAAGAAGTTATATGCAAAGTTCTCAAAATGCGAGTTTTGGTTGAGTTCCGTGGCATTCTTAGGCCACGTGGTATCGAGTGAGGGCATTCGGGTTGATCCGAAAAAGGTAGAGGCAGTGCAGAGTTGGCCTAGACCCGCCTCAGCTACAGAGATTCGTAGTTTCCTTGGCTAGGAGGGCTACTATCGTTGATTTGTGGAGGGATTTTCATCGATTGCGGCCCCTATGAATAGATTGACCCAGAAGGGTGCCCCATTTCAGTGGACAGAGGAGTGTGAGGCGAGCTTTCAGAAGCTCAAGATAGCTTTGACTACATCCCCAATTTTGATGTTACCTACCGGTATGGGGTCTTATACTATCTATTGTGATGTCTCGAGAGTTGGCCTTGGAGCAGTGTTGATGCAGGATGGTAAGGTGATCACCTACGCGTCTAGACAGTTGAAGATACATGAGAAGAACTACCCTGTCCACGACCTTGAGTTAGCTGCTATTGTTCATGCCTTGAAGATCTAGCGTCATTATTTGTACGGTGTGCCTTGTGAGATCTATACTGACCATCGGAGTTTGCAAACACTTGTTCAAGAAAAAGGATCTAAATATGCGTCATAGGAGGTGGTTAGAGTTGCTGAAGGATTATGCTATTACTATTCTGTATCACCCGGGCAAGGCCAATGTGGTGGCGGATGCCTTGAGTCGTCCGGCGGAGAGTTTGGGTAGTTTGGCCTATTTACCAGCTTTAGAGAGGCCTATGGCAATGGATGTTCAGGCCTTAGCCAGCCAGTTTGTGAGATTGGATCTTTCGGAGCCCAGTCGGGTTCTAGCCTGTATGGTTTCCCAGTCTTCCCTATTTGATCGTATCAGGGAGCGCCAGAATGATGACCCTCATTTGCTTGTCCTTAAGGACAAGGTCCAGCGCGGTGATGCCAGAGATGTGACCATCGGAGATAACGGGGTATTGAGGATGCAGGGTCAGATTTGTGTGCCCAATGTTGATGAGCTTCGAGAGTTGGTTTTAGCAGAGGCCCATAGTTCGCGGTATTCCATCCATCCGGGTGCCGCGAAGATGTATCAGGACTTGAGGCAGCACTATTGGTGGAGGTGGATGAAGAAAGATATAGTTGGGTATGTGTCTAGATGCCTCAACTGCCAGCAGGTTAAGTGTGAGCACCAGAGACCGTGTGGGTTGCTTCAGCAGATAGAGATTCCGGAGTGGACATGGGAACGCATCACCATGGACTTCGTATCTGGACTCCCACGGGCCTTGAAGAAGTTTGATGCCATTTGGGTCATTGTGGATCGGCTGACCAAGTCCGCTCATTTCATTTCTGTGTGTATCATTTATTCTTCGGAGCGGTTGGCGGAGATTTGTATACGGGAGATCATCCGTCTGCATGGTATTCTAGTTTCTATTATTTCAGACAGAGGTATTCAGTTTACATTGTGGTTCTGGAGAGTCGTGCAGCAAGAGTTAGGTACTCGAGTGGAGTTTAGCGCAGCCTTTCACCCCCAGACGGACAGTCCAAGCGCACTATTCAGATTTTTGAGGATATGCTCCGTGCGTGTGTGATTGAGTTTGGGGGGTCCTAGGATCAGTTCTTGCCATTAGCGGAGTTTGCCTACAACAATAGCTACCAGTCGAGCATCCAGATGGCTCCTTATGAGGCTTTATATGGTAGATAGTATCGATCTCCGGTTGGATGGTTTGAGCCGGGAGAGGCTCGGTTGTTAGGTACAGATTTGGTTCAGGAGGCCTTGGACAAGGTCAAGATCATTCAGGATAGGCTTCATACAGCTCACTCTAGGCAGAAGAGTTATGCAGATCGCAAGGTTCGAGATGTAGCATTTATGGTTGGTGAGCGGGTATTACTCCGAGTATCGCCTATGAAGGGCGTGATGAGATTTGGGAAGAAGGGAAAGCTTAGCCCTAGGTACATTGGTCCATTTGAGATTCTTGATCGAGTAGGAGAGGTGGCTTATAGACTCGCATTGCCGCCTAGCTTATCAGCCATGCATCCAGTTTTTCATGTATCCATGCTTTGGTGGTATCACGGCGACCTAGCCCACGTGTTAGATTTCAACATTGTCCAGTTGGACAAGGACTTGTCCTATGAGGAGGAGCAGGTAGCTATCCTAGACCGACAGGTTCGTCAGTTGAGGTCCAAGAAATTTCCTGCTGTTCGTGTCCAATAGAGAGGTCAGCCTCCCGAGGCATCGACCTGGGAGTCTGAGTCTGATATGCGGAGCCGTTATCCTCATCTTTTTCCTCACTCAGGTACTTCTTTCTTTTGTCCGTTCGAGGACGAACGGTTGTTTTAGTTCTGGAGGATGTGACAACCCAAAGGAGTCATTACTTATTTTTTTACCCATTCTGTACTTTCGAGTCCTTGAAAACCTCATCTGGGGTTGCCTCGATTTGTGTGAGCAATCCGGACGTGTAGCCCAGAAGGCTTAGATATATGAATTATGTGAGAAAAATGCTAAATTTTGATATTAAGTTGAATAAATTTGACTCTGGTCAACTTTTTCGTTAAACGGATCCGGACCCGTGATTTGACGGTCCCGGAAGGTCCGTAGGAAAATATGGGACTTGGCATACGCCCGGAATCGAATTCCGAGGTCCCAAGTCCGAGAAATGAATTTTTGTACGAAATTTTTTTATGGAAATAATTAAGAAAACTGGAAATAAAATTTGATTAAAAACTATGGTATCGGGCCCGTATTTTGGTTCCATCACCCGGTACAAGTCTTATATATGGTTTCAGTGCTTCCTGTAAAGTTTGGTTGAAAACAGACGTCGTTTGACGTGTTTCGGACTTAAAATGGGAATTCGATGTTTTATGAAAATTTAGAGGAAATCATGAGTTTTAGGCTCGATTCGATGCATATGATGTTATTTTGGCGATTTGATCACACGAATAAGTCCGTAGGGTGTTTTTAAGGTTGTGTGCATATTTGGTTTGGAGCCCTGAGGGCTCGGTGAGTTTTGGATAGGTGTCGGATTGCATTTTTGAACTTGTAAAAATCTAGTATGTTTTCTTCTGTGATCTTCACATTTGCGAAGATGAGCCTTGCAATTGCGAGCTCGCAATTGTGAGCTTTGAGTCGCAATTGCAAAGCCTTGGACCTGGGCATATGATCGCAAATGCGATCCAATTTCTCGCAAATGCGAACGAGAGATTTCTGGGCACTAATCGCAAATACGATCCTTGTGCTCGCAAAAGCGAAATTAGGCTTATCGTAACTGCGATCTTTATGTTTGCAAATGCGAAATCTGGCAAATTAGTAAGGGTTCGCAAATGCGAACCTAGCTTCGCATTTCCCACATTTGTTCGGGGTTCGCAATTGTGATAACTGAGACCCAACAATTTCATAGTTAGTCGATTTTCCACCATTTTTCACCATTCTTTTAAGACCCAAACCCCATAGGCAATTTTTCAAGGACAAAACTTCTTCCAAATCATTTGTAAGTCGATTTTTACTTAATTCTTTCAATCATTTGCATTATTTAACTTGTTTTCCACTTAAAATCAATGGATTTCATGCGTGAAATTGGTGGTTTGGGTTAAAACCTAGGTTTTTCTAAAATTGGGGATTTGGACCTCAATTTGAGGTCCGATTTCAAAATAAATTATATATTTGGGTTTGTGGGGGAATGGATAACCGGATTTTGGTTCGAACTTTGGGTTTCGACCACGTTAGCCTGAGGGGTGTTTTGGTCATTTTATCTAAATTTGCGTCTTAGCTGTAAATTAAATAGTAGAATTAGTTGCTTGAGATGTTATTTACGAGATGTAATTGAAATGGATAGATTTGGGCCACTTGGAGTTAGATAGATTTGGCACAAGAGTGATTTCAAGTTGATTTTTGGAGCCGGTTGAGGTAAGTGGCTTGTCTAACCTTGTGAGGGGGACCTTTCCCCTTAGGATATGATATTTTGTAATAGAAATGCATTGTGCGTGTGGTGACGAGCGCGTACTTGAGCTAATTGTTGAAAATTTGGTTTTTAGTTAAGATATTGAGATTGAGTTTTCTTTCGAATTTTCTTTATTCTACTTGCAATTATAACCTGTGTTAGATTAGAAAAGCATGCTTGGTTGATTTAAATTGCCTATTTGCTTAAGTTTCCTGGACTGTACTACGTGAAGCATGTTAGGCTAGTATTACCTGTTGCTTGTATTTTTTGTACTTCATTCCTAAATATCTTCTAGTTCTGGTTCCGCATTTACATTGGGACTATGGATGTGGGATTCTGGTAGCTACCCCTTATTTGTTTACTTTGGGACTGCGGGTTCGATTCCCGATAGATCCCCTTGCACATTTACTTTAGGACTGCGGGTTAGATTCCCGATAAATCCCCCCTGCACATTAGTAGTTGGACTACGAGACAGTATCCCGGGAGATCCTTCGGATATACTCATATGGTGGACTACCGGACGGTATCCCGGGAGCTCCTCGGACAGTTGATGAAAAGGACTACAGGACGGTATCTTGGGAGATCCTCGTTGTTGGTACTGATATTGAGCTGTTTCACTCTGTGATACTTTATTCCTTGCATACTATTGTTGCTTCGTATAACTTGTCTTGCTTCATAATTTTATTAGCTATTTCTATTTATTTTTATGCTGTTGCAAGGTTTATTATTATATTTCATCTCAGTAGGGTCCTGACCTTTTTCGTTACTACCCAACCGAGGTTAGGCTTGGCACTTACTAAGTACCGTTGTGGTGTACTCATGCCCTTCCTGCGCATGTTTTTCATGTGCAGATCCAGGTACCCTCACTCAGGCGCACTATCCTTGAGGCGAGGAGAGCTACGGAGACTTCGAGGTACATCTGCAGCGTCCGCAGACTGAAGAGTCTCCTTCTTACTCTATCTTGTAGCTTTTAGACTTCTTTCGTACTTTGATGTAGACTTTTCTAAAGTTTAGAGCAGTGTATTACATTCCTATTAGCCTGTGTTTCCCGTGAGTTTCTGGGTTTTGGGGTGATATTGTAGACCTCCGCGTTTGAGTTGTATATGCCAAGTGGCACTTATATACAATTTTCCTTTTATTTTTGCTTAGTTTAATTAATTGTTCTGCAAGTTATATTATTTCCGTATTGTTGGGCTTACCTAGTCGTAGGGACTAGGTGCCATCACGACATGTTCACGGAGGGCGAACTAGGGTTGTGACATTGGGCGTATGCCCGGAATCGAATTCCGAAGTCCCAAGCCCGAGAAATGAATTTTTGTGTGAAATTATTTTATGTAAATAATTAAGGAAGTTAGAAATGAAATCTGATTAGAAAGTGATGGTATTGGGCCCTTATTTTGGTTCCGGTGCCCGGAACAGGTCTTATATACTCCCTCCGTTTCAGTTTATGTGAATATATTTCTTTTTTGGTCCGTTCCAAAAAGAATGAACCCTTTCTAAATTTGGTAACAATTTAGCTTAAAGTTACAACTTTACTCTTAATGAGAAGCTTTTATAACCACACAAATACTCTAGGCCCCATCTGAACTTGTTTAGGACCACAAATTTCAAAAGTCTTCATTTTTTTCTTAAACTACGTGCCTATTCAAATATGTTCACATAAATTGGAACGGAGGGAGTATATAGTTTAAGCAATTTCTATAAAGTTTAGTTGAAAACGGACGTCGTTTGACGTGTTTCGTACTTAAAATGGAAATTTGATGTTTTAAGAAAATTTGGAAGAAATCATGAGTTTTGAGGCTTGATTCATTGTATATGATGTTATTTTGGCGATTTGATCTCACGGATAAGTCCGTAGAATATTTTTGAGGTTATGTGCATATTTGGTTTGGAGCCCCGAGAGCTCGGGTGAGTTTTGAATAGGCCACAAATTGCATCTTTGAACTTTGGAAAAATCTGGTATTCTCAGCTCTGTGATCTTCGCATTTGCGAAGTATATCCCGCAATTGCGAGCTCGCAAATGCAAGCTTTGCATCGCAATTGCGAAAATAGGGATTTTGGCCTACTACTCACAAATGCGATCTTATTGTTCGCAAATGCGAAAATAGGGAGGTCGCAAATGCGAATTTTCCTTCGCAAATGCGAGACCTGGGAAGAGGAAAGGGTTCGCAAATGCGAACCCAGCTTCCCAATCAACAAAAATGGTTGGGGTCCACAATTTGCGAACTCCAGTTCGTAAATCCCATATCTGAGGCCGAGCAAATTTTATACCTAGTCAAATTTGAACCATTTTTCACCATTCTTTCAAAACACAAACTCCTTGGGCAATTTTTCAAGAACAAATTTCCTTCCAAATCATTTGTAAGTCGATTTTTACTCAATTCTTTCAATCATTAACATTATTTAACCTGTTTTTAACTTAAAATCAATGATTTTCATGGGTGAAATTGGGGGTTTTGGGTAGAACCTAGGTTTTTTCTAAAATTGGGGATTTGGACCTCAATTTGAGGTCCGATTTCAAAACAAATCATATATTTGGGTTCAAGGGGGAATGGGTAACCGGGTTTTGGTTCGAACATCGGGTTTTGACCACGTGGGCCCGGGGAAGATTTTGGAATTTTTGGGAAAAACTTTGAAAATTCATTTTTATGCATTCAAATTGATTCATTCAGTGTTTATTCAAGTAATTAAGTGACTTGTGACTAGATTCGAGCGAATTGGAGGTGGAATCATGGGGTAAAGCTATAGTTGAGGCTTGAGTTGAATTCAAAGCATCGAGGTAAGTGTTCAGTCTAACCTTAGCTTTAGGGATTAGGAGTTGAGTCGTAATTGCTACTTGTTTTGTGTTGAGTACGACGTATGGGCATGGTTACGAGTATCCATGCGTTGGTGTCGAGCATAATCGTGAGTCTTAATTTGATAATTGTGTATCCTTGATTGATCCTATGAAAGTTGTAACTGAATATTGGTATTAGTTGTGGTAAGTAGAAGTTGAACAGGACTAGTGATAGCTGTCTCTCTCTTGTCGGGATATTTGACTTGTTGTTATTGTTTTCCTTGCCGGGAAGATTATTAATTGATTGTTCCCTTGCCAAGATTGTATTGTGCATTGTGATGAAGGTAAAGGGAGCGGGTGGTACGCCTACCACAGGTGATATTGATAAGGGAGCGGGTGGTACGCCTACTACAAATAATATTGAAATGGGAGCGGGTGGTACGCCTACCACAAATGATATTGAAATGGGAGCGGGTGGTTCGCCTACCACAAATGATATTGCAATGGGAGCGGGTGGTACGCCTACCACGAGTGATGTTAAAATGGGAGCGGGTGGTACGCCTACCACAAGATATTGAGAAATGGGATGGGGTTGCACGCCTGCAACAAGATAAGTTGAATATGAAAGTTGCCTTATCTCTTCATTTTGTGCGAGAAGCTAAACTGTAGATGTACGATCTATTATTCCTGATATTATATTTCTATCTTTTGCCCCTGAAGCATGCTCCCTCCCCCAGCTTAAATTGTTATTTTCTTGTTGTTTCTCCGTTGTACTTGTATATATATCTGCACAGGTTTATCTGGAGTCTGGTCCTAGCCTCGTTACTACCTCGCCGGGGTTAGGCTAGACGCTTACCAGCATATGGGGTCGGTTATGCTGATACTACAATCTGTGCTCTTTTGCACAGATCCAGGATTTGGACAGCAGGCGCAGTAGCACGGGAGCCAACCTTCAGTCCAGTGAGATACTGAGGTAGCCCTGCAGGCGTCCGCAGGCCCGCGTCTCCTCTATCCTTTACTTTAGTCTGTTATCTCATTGTACTCGAGACAAAAAGTTATATTTTCTTTTAGACATTGTACTTGGTACTCTTAGTAGTTCGTGAGTATGTGGCACCAATCTTGGGTAGAGGCTTATGTGAATTTTTCCGCATTTCAATTCAGTTTTCTTTAATTTAAGACTTCCGCTTACTTAATTAATTTCGTTGCTTTTATATTATTACCGATAATTGTTAAAGTGGATCTTGTTGTTAATGAAAAAAGTAAT
The DNA here is from genome assembly GCA_026770625.1 of Nicotiana glauca. Lineage (NCBI taxonomy): Eukaryota > Viridiplantae > Streptophyta > Magnoliopsida > Solanales > Solanaceae > Nicotiana > Nicotiana glauca. The sequence goes on from MU740576.1 coordinate 54,780, forward strand.
TAAATTTGGCTTGCCTAGCTCCCATTAGTAGGCGCCATCATGACTCTCGAGGATGGAATTCCGGGTCATGACACAAAATGAACAAAGTACCCAAACTCAATAAAATAATAAATCTTGAATACAGAATTTAATAGCTTTATTGTACTAAGAATTAGTCGATAATCGTTTATATATATTTTTGTGGTTTAACTGATCTATTAAATTAAACATAATTCGGTAACAACTATTTTGTATCTACTACTTGTTCTTGTTATTTGATACGAAACTTATTATAAACATTTTCTCAAGTTATCTGTGAACCCCTTCGTGCACACATGGAGAACCACTTCCAATGGGATTACAAGCCAAGACACGATAGTTTTTGCCTTTAGGAAAAATTGACCGTGAGTCTTTTATTCTTTGGTATCCTCTATGAATTTACTACCAAATTTTACTACTATACATAAAGGAAAGCAAAGCACGTCGTCCTGTGTGTTTCCTGAAATTATCATTTATTTCGAGGGTACTTCTAGAATTTTTGATTCTTTATGATAAGCTGTATTATATTGTGTGGTAGAAATAGTTGACCTTCTGCTTTATTTTCTAAAAAGCCAAGACCATTTGCTTTATTTCCATCGCTTCATTGTACTGGTAACTGGGAAAGTACTTTTTGCAAGTCTTATTTTGCCCCTGCTTTTGCACTTTCTTACAACAAATATCCTTGTATACTTTGGTAAATCTAACGAATAAAGGGTCTTCTTTCTATGGCCAAAAGGCATCTTAGCATTGATGTCCCGTGAAAGTGACACATACTTTCACAAATTTCCAAGTGTCAGCCCCAGCTTAACACAAAGGACAAGAGGTTTTCTTCTTGAAAATAAATTTCATGCGTAGTATTAAGAAAACTCATTTTATAATCAAATTTGATCTTTCTTTTTCTTGCATGTATGCTAACTTTAGCACATTTACTCAAGTTTTATTTATTGGGGTAAAAATTTATGGTACTGTTTGATAATATAACTTCCATTTCCGTATAAGTTGGTGTTAAGTTGTATAAGTAATGGAGTACATGGTTAATTTAGATAATCATAAAAAATGTGATTATTACTCTTGATTTGAGATTTGGATAGTAATAGGTAACTAATAAATACTCCATCCGTTTCAACTTATGTAGAACTATTTAATTAGGCACAAAGTTTTAAGAAGACAAAAGAAATTAAAACTTATGACCTAAAATAAGTATTAATATTTATATGCCTATAAACCATCTCATTAATAATAAAAAGGCAAAAATATAAAAGTATGGAAGAAAGTTAACTTTTTCTCGGGATTTCATTCAAAAAGTTTTTGTAGAGCCTAATTTTTTTTATTTTTACTTTTACTTAAGTATTACCGTATTTAATCCTCTTTTATCTAATATGTTACGTAAGTAAGGATAAAGTTAGTTGCCTATTGTAGACTCGAAAAATAAGTTGAGAAGGGTAGAATTTTCTAAAAGGCATATCTTCATTACATAACTAATATAAGTATGCTATAAATAATAACTTAAAAAATTATTTTTTTGACTAATAATGAATAACTTAGAGAGAGATAGTAGTGGAATAATTAGAATACTAAGATATTAAATAAGATTGTAAAAAAATCTTAATAAAGATTTACAGAAGGAAGTTGGTCGCACTAATTATTAGAAAAATACCTTATATTTTTCAATTTCACATCATTTATCGGATGATGTCAATAACTCCACAACTCTACTTTAGAATTTCAAAGAACCACCAAAGATGTTACATTTTGCGTTTTGTTAACTAACAATGACGGTTGAGAGGATTTTTTTGCACTGGATGCAATAAATTATATACAATAATTTATTTATTACAAAAAAAAGTGGACAAATATAAGAGCAGACAATATTTAATATAATGCTTGTTAATTATCTGTATTGTTGTAAATTAAATAATAATCTTTCTGAAAACAGAAACATAAAGTTAGTAGAAATTAAATTCCAAAAACAGTAAACTTCTTCAAAATAAATTCTGGAAAAAATGTTATAGGAACAAATCCAGTCCACTGAATACACAGTGTGTCCTTAAGGAAATTATTTCCCTCAAGTACCCGAGGTTTTGGAATATATCCTCCGAGGATAGAACGATTTAACTCACCAGTGTATCGGTACCTAAAACTCTGGTGATCGGCGAACCACTCGATGGTCGTAAAACACACTGGAATATTTTGTGTAGAAGAAGAAGAAGAAGATTCAGAAAATTTTCGTAAGTAAATATTTTGGGATTTGAAGGTCTATTTATAGTCAACATGGTGATGTTTCTGAAGAGGTTCGCAACCTTTCATAATAGTTATGGTTGTTGGAACAAGTATGACCCTCTAAAGAGGTTTGCAACCTTTCAGAACAGTCATAGCTGTTGGAACAGGTGTGACCCTCTGAAGAGGTTTGCAACCTTTCAGAACAGTCATGGCTGTTGGAAATTTTTGCGGAAAATTTAAAATGAATTTAAATTAATCCGGGAAAGAAAAACGGGTTAGACCGGACCGGGTAGCAGGTCATCCCTCCATTTCTTTTCTCACCATTTTTCATTCACACCTCTTTTGTTATTATTTATTAAATAACAAACCCAACAATCCTCCACATGAATGGGAATGGTTATAAACTTAAATCAATGCACGGACGTGTGTGTGTTTTACAAGCAAGAATTGATTGCCTCTGGATAAGTAGGTTTCCCTTTTAACTTTCCGTAGTGAACTTATATCGGATATACTCGGTCAATCGGTAGATTTGTCATCTTTGAACCGTCGAGCTTTGTTGTATACCTAGACAACATAAGTCACACAATCAATCCTTAACCATCTATGGTTCTCACGGTTGTGTTCGTTTCAGCCATGAACACCGTCTGGTTTCATGAGTGCTTAGAGAATGGGCCTACTTTCATTCTCCTTGAAGTGGCTTACACTTCACACTCACATAGGTGATTCCTAAACGTGTAATCCTAAACACACACTATCTGGTCATATCCTGCCAGACTTAGCAAATATTGACTCATCAAAAAAGTCTCAATGCTTTACCTCGTTTTTGAACATTGTCTTCATCACGAGAATGGGTTGAGTTAGTTGACAATGTTGAACCGTCATTCATAACTTTATTTGATCTCTTTGAACCTAGCTCTTGGGATCTCCAGTCTGCTAGGTAAAGTTACCGCCATGATGACTTGTCCTAGGCCTTTAACCCTATTCCCTTTGATGATCTTTCAACTGCCTCTCTAGACAGGCCTTTTGTAAGTGGATCCAACACATTATCTCTTGACTTTACGTAGTCAATTGTGTTAACACCACTAGAGAGTAGCTGTCTAACGGTATTGTGTATCCGTCGGATATGACGAGATTTTCCGTTATACATAACGCTCCTGCCCTAGCTATTGCCGCTTGACTATCACAATGTAAACATATAGGTGCTTAAGGTTTGGGCCAAAATGGAACATCTTCCAAGAAATTCCGGAGCCATTCAGCTTCTTCACCGGCCTTGTCTAAGGCTATAAACTCAGCCTCCACTGTAGAGCGGTCAATGCACATTTGTTTGGACGATTTCCAAGACATCGCTCATCCACCGACTGTTTAGAATCGGTTGAACCGGTGATCTAATTTGCATTACTATACCCCTCTATTATCGTGGGATACTTATTGTCGTGCAAAGCATAATTTGGAGTATATTTCAAATACTTCAAAACTCGTTTCATTGTCGTGAACGTTCAATGCAAACTTCCTTATGTTGTAGACTAATACGTCTCGATTTTCGATTGCATATCAGATTATTGACTGCACTTAATGTAGTAATTATAACAACATCTGGAATGATTAGCATCAGTTGTGGCCATAACCTTTTAATATATAACACATTTCATAATCATTCCGCCATTTTCAAGCATTTGTATGCTATTCATTCATATGTCTATATGATATGCAAATTATAGCACCTCCATTCATGAAACAAATCCAA
>MU740576.1:63992-81002 GCA_026770625.1 Nicotiana glauca
AATAAGGAAAGAAAGAGATGTTTTCAAAAGAGGTTTTAAACTGAGTCAGATAATTTTATAAAGGATTTTCAGGGAACTACTGGTTCTAAAAAGAGTTGTATTGTACTTTATAGCATGATGTAGTGCTCTTACGTGATTCTTGTCTCTGAGCATTATTTAATTTTATTACCGCTGAGTTGGAAGTACTCACTTTACTCCCTGCACCATGTGTGCAGATTCAGGTATTTGGATTTGGGAGCTTAGCTGAGCTAGTTGTTGTTTCAGAGTTTTATCGGAGTTGTCGATGTAGCTGCCTGACGTCCGCAGGACCCGACTCCTCCCCTATTCCTTTATTATTACTTCCGCAATTTTGAACATTTGTAGTATTGGAGTCTCATTACTCTGTATTGCTAGAGGCTCTAGACTCATGAGGGTCTTTGGGAGATTATTCAGTTTGGCTGCTATCTATCAGTTAAGATTTTAGCTTTATTGTTGATAATGATATTCAAATAATTGGTTTGACCTTCATGCTTGGGTTGAGAGTGAAAATGGCCGGGCTTGCCTAGCAGTTGTGTTGGGCGCCATCACGACCGGAATTGGGGTCTTGACATATACTATATTCATGATCTCACGAATACTTCAAGTATTAGTGTAAGCCTCATGCTTACAACCTTAAACACTTTTTAGTTTCAAATTTTCTTTTGTAACAAAGACCAAAAAGAAAATTATTCACAAATAAGGTATACATGAGCACAATTTTGTGCACACTAATTAGTAAAGATCGTGTGGCAATACAATTAACTAAAAAATTGTGTCAAAACATTACGACTTTCCCGGTTTTGCGGTGTACGTCCAACGTTACCATTATTATGAAAAGACATTTATGTGAATTGGAAATTATCATGGATTTCCACATGCTAACAGAACGATGAAACAAATTCAATGGACAAAATTTATTTGAATAGCCACGACATTAGTTTCAACAACATCATTTCATTTTGGTTGAAAATCCCATTGAACTCACGACGGCCCCTTGCCACTCACTGATTCATGGACCATGAGATATTGGTTTACCATGTCAATAAATTTTGATTATGCTTGAGCAATCTTCAAATACTTATATTTGTGAATCCAATGTTAGCCAAGGCAATAATTTTGTCTTGTCTTCAAATCATGTAATCAACCAGTGATTGTGTGACGACCCAAAGGGTCATCACCTGTTTTTATCATTTATTCCATGCTTTCGAGGCCTTGAAAACCTCATTTTGGTCGCCTCAATTTGCGTGCGCAGTCCGGGCGCATAGCCGGAAAGCTTAAATATGTATTATGTGTGAAAATGATGAATTTTGATATTAATATGATTAAAGTTGACTTTGGTCAATATTTTGGGTAAATGGACCCGGACCCGTGATTTGACAGTCCCGTAGGGTCCGTAGAAAAATATGGGACTCGGGCGTATGCCCGGAATCGAAATCCGAAGTCCCCAGCCCGAGAAATGAATTTTTAAGAGAAATTGTTTTTCTGAAATTAATATGGAAATTTGAAATGAAAATCGATTAGATAGTATTGGTATCGGGCCCGTATTTTGGTTCCGGTACAGGTCTTATATGTGGTTTAAGCGCTTTCTGTGAAATTTGGTTGAAATCGGACGTCATTTGACGTGTTTCAGACTTAAAGCTCTAAAGTTGAAAGTTTAAGAAGTTTGATGAAAAAATGATGATTTTGAGGTTTGGTTCCTCGTTTATAATGTTATTTTGGCAATTTGATCGGACGGTTAAGTTCGTAGGATGTTGTTGCGTTAGTGTGTGTGCTTGGTTAGGAGCCCCGAGGGCTCGAATGTGTTTTCAGTGGTGTTCGGGGTAGGTTTGGACTTAGGGAGTTAGCAGAATTTCTACAATTTTTACACAGTGAAATCCTTCATCGCGATCGTAATACCCCCTTCGCATTCGCATAGCTTTAGAGTCCGCCTCCTTCGCGTTTGCATTCCAAGTATCGCGATCGCGTAGGCCAAACCTTGGACTCCAGTATTCTTCCTCTACGCGTTCGCAATAACAGACTCGCATTCGCATAGCTTTGTAAACCTCTTCTTCGCGTTCACATCATAAACTACACGTTCGCATATACTAGACTTTTGGACCCCCTAGTATTTCTTCTATGCATCGCGTTACCCTCGCGATCGCGAGCGCATCTCCATTTCTCCGAACGCGAAGGGTAAATGTTGCCCAGTTATATTTTAAGTTCAAAAAACAGCAGCTACGGGTTTCTTTCAAAAATACTCAAACTCTCTTCTTCCCCAAGCACTTAGGAGTCCATTGAAGCTTCCTTCCATCAAGACCACTTGGGTTAGTAAATTCTAACTTGTTTTCTTCATTTTTCATTATTAATTATGGAATTCCTAAGCTTAAATCATGTAGATTAGGGTTGAAATTGGGGAAAATGGGTAGAGTTAGGGCTTTTCAATTTTCTTTGATGTAGACCTCATTTTGGGGTCGAACTTGAAAACAAATTGTATATTCGAGCTCGTGGGGGAATAGGTGACATGAATTTGGTCCTAACCTTGTGTTTTGACAAAGCGGGCCCAGGGTCGATTTTGGAATTTTTGGAAGAAAGGTTGGGAATCTATATTTAGGCATTGGGTTTGATTTGTTTAGCTACTATTGATATTATAAAGTCATCATTTCATAGGTTTGATTGAGTTGGAGCAGAATTCGAGAGGGAAAGCGGTCGTTGTGGTCTAACTTAGCCGTGGAAATTGAGGTAAGTGTTCGGTCTAACCTTAGCTTGAGGGATTAGGAGTTGAGTCATAATTGCTACTTGTTATGTATTGAGTACGACGTATGGGCATGGTGACGAGTATCCATATGTTGGTGTCAAGCATGATCGTGGGTCTTAAATTGATAATTGTGTATGCTTAATTGACTCTATAAAAGACTTAGTTGTTGAGCCTTGATACTGAGTATTGGTTTTAACTATACTATGTAGAAATTGCATACAATTGGTTATAGTTGGACCTCCCTTGCCGGGATAGTGGATTTATTATTCTTGTTCCCTTGCCGGGAAACCATGATATTATCTTTTTCCCTTGCCGGGACTATATTGTGTATTATGTTGAAAGAAATGGGAGCGAGTGGTACGCCTACCACACATTATATACTGAAATGGGAGTGAGTGGTACGCCTACCACACATTATACACTAAAATGGGAGCGAGTGGTATGCCTACCACACATTACATATTGAAATAGGAGCTAGTGGTATGCCTACCACACATTATATACTGAAATCGGAGCGAGTGGTATGCCAACCACACATATACTGAAATGGGAGTGAGGGGTACGCCTACCACACATGATATATTGAAATGGGAGCGAGTGGTACGCCTACCACACATGGCATATTGAAATGGGAGCGAGTGGTACCCAACCACACATGACATATTGAAATGGGAGTGAGTGGTATGCCTACCACGAGTCATGATAAAATGGGATCGGATTGCACGCCTGCAACAAGATGAGTTGGATATGAAAGTTTTTTTATTTCCTTTATTCTGTGTTAGAAGCTAAATTGTAAATGTTTACTCTTTTACCCCTGATACTTTGTTTTGTTTGCTACCCCAGTGCATGTTTTCCCCTTCCCAGTTTTACTTGTTATTTCTTGTTATGTCTTTGCCGCATATCTTATATAATTGCACAGGCTTATCTGGAGTCTGGTCCTAGCCTCGTCACTACCTTATCGGGGTTAGGCCAGACACTTACCAGCACATGGGGTCGGTTGTGCTAATGTATCTTTTTGCACAGATCTAGGTGTTGGAGCAGAATTTGAGTAGCAGTAGAATTTTGGGAGCAAGCTTTCAGTCCAGGGACATTCGAGGTAGCCTTGTTGATGTCCGCAGGCCCGGAGTCCCTTTCTATTTTATTCAGTTTGTTATCATTTGTACCGAAGCAGATAGTTTTCTGTTTCATTCAGACCTTGTATTTAGTATTCTCTAAACGTTCGTGAGTATTGTGACACCAGTCTTGGGTAGAGGATTTTGTTAAACTTTCGCATTTCTTTCAGTTAATTATATTTGAGACTTCTGCTTTATCATATTATTGTTTGTTTTCATTAAATGGACGATAATTGCTAAAAGAAGTAAATTAAGTTGGCTTGCCTAGCTCCTATTAGTAGGCGCCATCACGACTCCCGAGGGTGGGAAATCCGGGTCGTGACAAGTTGGTATCAGAGCACTAGGTTACATAGGTCTCACAACTCACGGACAAACTCGGTAGAGTCTGAGGGATCGGTACGGAGACGTCTGTATTTATCCCCCAGAGGCTATAGAGTTATGAAATTTTCACTTTTGTTCTTTCTTGTCGTGCGATTCTGTTTCTCAAATACTGCTTGTCTTTCTACTCTGTTCTTTCGCAGATGGGGATAACACGTGCTTCCCCTTCTACCGCACATCAGCCTGAGCCCCCAGTAGTAGCTCCTACGAGGGGCAGAGGCCGAGGCCGTGCCAGAGGCTGAGGCAAGGGCAGAGCTGGGCCCCGAGTAGCAACCCCAAATGTGGAGCCTCAAGTTGATTATGACGAGGAGGTTCCAGCCCCAGCAGCTCCGGTGGGCCCAGCTTAGGTCCCAGAGGGGTTCATAGCCACCCCAGTTCTTCAGGACGCTTCGGTGAGATTGGTAGGTTTGTGGAGGGCGTCATTTGAGCGGGTTTGCTTCCAAGAGTTCAGCCAGCGGTGGCAGATCAGCCGGGTACAGTGGCTCAGGCCGAGAGTAAGATTACTTTTCAAGAGGCGGCCAATGTGAGTCGTGGAGTTGAGGTGGTCCTGCCACAGGGAGGCGGTCATAGGTCGGATAAGAGGCCCCGACATGCTGGCAGATTCAGTGGTACCTCGTCTGGAGGTAGAGGTACTTATGGTAGGGCCATCCTCCTGGGCCCTTTTAGTCAGCTCCCCATGTCACTCATGGTACTTCAAGTGGTCATTCAGGTTGACAGGGTCAGCCTCAGTTTCCTTAGCTGCAGCACTCATGTAGATGTTATGAGTGTGGTGAGTATGGTCACAACAGGAGGGTTTGCCCGAGGTTGAGGGGTGCTCAGCCGCAGTAGACGAGGTCTTGCCATGCTTGTGGTGATCCGAGGCACATTGTCAGATTTTGCCCTCGAGCTTCGAGCAGCTCTCAGTATCAGAGTTCTCGTACTAGGATTCGGGCACCAGAGGTTCCTCAGCCTACCCAGCCAACCAGAGGTGGTGGCAGGGGTGTTAGAGGTGGGGGTAGAAGTCATAGAGGTGGAGTTCAGGCCACCAGAGGTAGAGGCCAGCCAGCAGCCAGGCTAGAGGGTGAGTCTTCAGAAGCAGACATTACAGGTACCACTCTGATTTGTATTAGAGATGCTTCAGTGCTATTTGACCTTGGGTCTACATATTCGTATGTGTCGTCCTATTTTGCACCACACTTAGTCAAGCCTAGCGATGCTTTGAGTATTCCTGTTTATGTATCTACATCGGTGGGTGATTCGATAGTGGTCGACCGAATGCATCGTTCCTGCGTAGTAGTGTTTGAGGGTCTTGAGACCCGTGTTGATATGTTGCTCTTAGACATGGTGGATTTTGACATTATATTAGGGATGGATTGGTTGTCCCCGTATCATGTTATCTTGGATTGTCATGCCAAGTCCGTGACCTTGGCTTTGCCATATTTGCCCCGATTGGAGTGGAGAGGGAACCCAGGGCATACCACCCACAGAGTTATTTCATATGTGAAGGCTCGACGCATGGTCAAGAAGGGGTGTTTAGCTTATCTAGCGTATGTTCGCGATTCCAGCGCAGAGGTCCCTTCTATTGATTCTATTCCTATTGTTCAGGAGTTCCCTGAGGTTTTCCCTTCAGACCTGCCGGGTAAGCCGCCCGACAAGGATATTGATTTCTGTATTGATCTGGCTCTGGGCACTCAGCCCATTTTCATTCCGCCATATCGCATGGCCCCGCCAGGGTTGAAAGAGTTACAGGATCAGTTGCAGAATTTGCTTGAGAAGGGTTTCATTAGACCCAGTGTGTCGCCTTGGGATGCGCCAGTGTTATTTGTGAAAAAAAAAAGATGGTTCGATGAGGATGTGCATTGATTATCGGCAATGGAACAAAGTGACGATAAAGAATAAGTATCCACTGCCGAGGATTGACGATTTGTTCAACCAACTTTAGGGTGCGAAGGAGTTTTCAAAGATAGACTTGAGATATGGCTACCACCAGCTGAGGATTACGGCATCCGATGTCCCTAAGACAACATTCCGCACTCGATATGGGCATTATGAGTTTTTGGTCATGTTATTTGGGTTAACTAATGCCCCAACATCATTTATGGAGTTGATGAACTGAGTGTTCAGGCCTTATTTGGACTTGTTCGTGATAGTTTTCATTGATGATATTCTGATATACTCCCGCAGCCAGGAGGAGCATGAGCAACACCTCAGAGTGGTTCTTCAGATTCTGGAGGATAGTCAGTTATATGTTAAGTTCTCGAAGTGTGAGTTCGATTGCATTCCTAGGTCACGTTGTATCAACAGAGGGTATTCAGGTGGACCCAAAGAAGATTGAGGCAGTCAAGAACTGGCCTCGACCAGCATCAGCTACAGAGATTCGGAGTTTCTTGGGTTAGCAGGCTACTACCGTCGGTTCGTGGAGGGGTCTTCGTCTATTACAGCCCCGATGACCAGATTGACCCAGAAGGGTACCCAGTTCCGATGGTCGGATGAGTGCAAGGCGAGCTTTCAGAAGCTCAAGACAGCTCTGACTACACGACACCGGTGTTTATTTTGCCCACAGGTCCAGGGCCTTATACAGTCTATTGTGATCCTTCCCGTATTGGGCTTGGTGCAGTAATAATGCAGGATGGCAGAGTTATTGCCTATGCTTCGAGGCAGTTGAAGATCCACAAGAAGAATTATTCGGTTCATGATCTAGAGTTGGCAGTCATTGTTCATGCTTTGAAGATTTTGAGGCATTATCTATATGATGTGACGTGTGAGGTGTACACTGATCGCAAGAGTCTTCAGTACTTGTTCAAGAAAAGGGAGTTGAATTTAAGGTAGAGGAGGTGGTTGGAGTTGTTGAAAGACTATGATGCATTGAGTAGAAAGTCAGCCAACATGGGTAGTCTTTCTTATATTCCAGTCAGTCAGAGACTGCTTGCTTTGGATGTTCAGGCCTTGGCCAATCGATTCGTGAGATTGGATATTTCTGAGCCTAGTAGAGTGTTAGCTCGCACGGTTGTTCGTTCTTCATCATTGGAGCGTATCCGTGATCGGCAGTTTGATGATCCCCATTTGTGTGTCCTGTGAGACACGGCGCAACATGGAGGTGCCAAGAAGGTGACCTTAGATGATGATGGTGTTTTGAGATTGCAGGGGCGAGTTTGTGTGCCCAATGTTGATGGGATTCGAGAGTTGATCTTAGCGGAGGCCCATAGTTCTCGGTATTCTATTCACCCGGGCGCCGCGAAGATGTATCAGGATCTGAGGGAGCACTATTGGTGGCGCAGGATGAAGAAAGATATTGTTGCATATGTGGCTCAATGTTTGAATTTTCAGCAGGTTAAGTATGAGCATCAGAGGCCTGGTGGACTATTTCAGAGGATTGAGCTTCCCGAGTGGAAGTGGGAAAGGATTACCAGGGATTTTGTTACTAGACTTCCGATGACTCGGAAGAAGTTTGATGCTATTTGGGTCATTGTTGATAGGCTGACCAAGTCAGCGCATTTTGTTCCTGTTGCAGCCATTCATCAGGGAGGTTAGCTGAGATCTACATCAGAGAGATTGTTCGCCTTCATGAGGTGCCGATATCTATCATTTCGGACTGGGGTACGTAGTTTACCTCGCGCTTCAGGAGAGCAGTTCAGCGAGAGTTGGTCACCCATGTTGAGTTGAGCACAGCATTTTATCCCTAGACAGACGATCAGTCCGAGAGGACTATTCAGATATTGGAGGATATGCTCCGAGCCTGTGTCAATGATTTTGGAGGCTCGTGGGACCAATTTTTGCCTTTAGCTGAGTTTGCCTACAACAACAGCTACCAGTCCAGCATTCAGATGGCTCCATATGAGGCGTTGTATGGTAGGCGATGTCGGTCTCTAGTTGGATGGTTTGAGCCGGGAGAGGCTCGGTTATTGGGTACAGATCTAGTTCAGAAGGCCTTGGATAAGGTCAAGATCATTCAGGATAGGCTTCGTACAGCTCAGTCGCGGCAAAAGAGTTATGCAGATCGTAAGGCTCGAGATGTAGCTTTCATGGTTGGTGAGCGGGTATTGCTCCGAGTGTCGCCTATGAAGGGCGTGATGAGGTTTGGGAAGAAGGGAAGCTTAGCCCTAGGTTCATTGGTCCATTTGAGATTCTCGATTGTATGGGAGAGGTGGCTTATAGACTTGCCTTGTTGCCTAACTTGTAAGCTGTGCATCCAGTATTTCATGTGTCCATGCTTCGAAGGTATCATGGCGATCTAGCCCACGTGTTAGACTTCAGCACTGTCCAGTTGGACAAGGATTTGTCTTATGAGGAGGAGCCGGTAGCTATTCTAGACCAGCAGGTTCGACAGTTGAGGTCGAAGAGTTTTCCTTCAGTGCGTGTTCAGTGGAGAGGTCAGCCTCCTGAGGCAAACTGGGAGTCCGAGTCTGATATGCGAAGCCGTTATCCTCATCTTCTTCCCGACTTAGGTACTTCTTTCTTTTGTCCGTTCGAGGACAAACGGTTGTTTTAGAGGTGGAGAATGTAATGACCCAAAGGGTCATCCCCTGTTTTTCTCATTCATTCCATGCTTCCGAGGCCTTGAAAATCTCATTTTAGTCGCCTCGATTTGCGTGCTTAATTCGAGCGCATAGTCGAAAAGCTTAAATATGAATTATGTGTGAAAAATGATGAATTTTGATATTAATATGATTAAAGATGACTTCGGTCAATATTTTGGGTAAACAGACCCGGACTCGTGATTTGACGGTCCCTGAGGGTCCGTAGAAAAATATGGGACTCGGGCGTATACCCGGAATCGAAATACAAGGTCCCGAGCCCGAGAAATAAATTTTTAAGAGAAATTGTTTTTTCTGGCGCTCGGTACAGGTCTTATATGTGGTTTAAGCGCTTTCTGTGAAATTTGGTTGAAATCGGACGTCATTTGACGTGTTTCGGACTTAAATTTCTAAAGTTGAAAGTTTAAGAAGTTTGATGAAAAAGTGATGATTTTGAGGTTTGATTCCTTGTTATGATATTATTTTGGCGATTTGATCGCACGGTTAAGTTTGTAGGATGTTTTTGAGTTAGTGTGTGTGATTAGTTAGGAGCCCCGAGGGCTCGGGAGTCTTTTCGGTGGTGTTCGGGGTAGTTTTGGACTTAGTGAGTTAGCAGAATTTCTGCAATTTTTACACAGTGAAATCCTTCATCGCGATCGCAATACCCCCTTCGCGTTCGCATAGCTTCAGAGTCCGCCTCCTTCGCGTTCGCATTCCAAGTATCTCGATCGCATAGGCCAAACCTTGGACTCCAGTATTCTTCCTCTACGCGTTTGCATTAACAAACTCGCGTTCCCGTAGCTTTGTAAACCTCTTCTTCGCGTTCGCATCATAAACTACGCTTTCGCATAGACCAGACTTTTGGACCCCCTAGTATTTCTTCTATGCGATCGCGTTACCCTCCTCGCGATCGCGATGACCAGTCAGTGAGACCCTTCGCGAACGTATCTCCATTTCCGCGAACGCGAAGGGTAAACGTTGCCCAGTTATATTTTAAGTTCAGAAAACAGCAGCTACGGGTTTCTTTCAAAAATACTCGAACTCTCTTCTTCCCCAAGCACTTCGGAGTCCATTGAAGCTTCCTTTCATCAAGACCACTTGGGTTAGTAAATTCCAACTTGTTTTCTTCATTTTTCATCATTAATTATTGAATTCCTAAGCTTAAATCATGTAGATTAGGGTTGAAATTGGGGAAAATGGGTCGAGTTCGCTTTTAAATTTTCTTTGATGTAGACCTCATTTTGGGGTCGAACTTGAAAAGAAATTGTATATTCGGGCTCGTGGGGGAATGTGTGACATGAATTTGGTCCGAACGTTGTGTTTTGACCAATCTGGCCCGGGGTCGATTTTGGAATTTTTGGAAGAAAGGTTGGGAATCTATATTTAGGCATTGGTTTGATTTGTTTAGCTACTATTGATATTATAAAGTCATCATTTCATAGATTTGATTGAGTTGGAGCCGAATTCGAGAGGGAAAGTGGTCGTTGTGGTCTAATTTAGCCGTGGAAGTTGAGGTAAGTGTTCGGTCTAACCTTAGCTTGAGGGATTAGGAGTTGAGTCATAATTGCTACTTGTTATGTGTTGAGTACGACGTATGGGCATGGTGACGAGTATCCATATGTTGGTGTCAAGCACGACCGTGGGTCTTAAATTGATAATTGTGTATACTTAATTGACTCTATAAAAGACTTGGTTGCTGAGCCTTGATACTAAGTATTGGTTTTTAACTATACTACATAGAAATTGCATAGAATTGGTTATAGCTGGACCTCCCTTGCCGGGATAGTGGATTTATTAATCTTATTCCCTAGCCAGAAAACCATTATATTATCTTTTTCCCTTGCCAGGACTATATTGTGTTTTGTGTTGAAAGAAATGGGAGCAAATGGACTACGGGACTGCACCCGGGAGATCCACTAGACATGATATTTATATTTGGGGACTACAGGACGGTATCCTAGGAGATCCCCGGTTGTTATTTTGGAGTTGAGTTATGTTCTTTTACTGTGTTTTGCTTGCCTTTGTAATAGATGTTGTTGTCCTTTATATCATGTGTTATTTAATTACACTATCATTTCACACTTGTTAAACCTGCATCTTATTTAACCTCAGTAGGGACCTAACCTTCCTCGTCACTACCCAACCGAGGTGAGGCTTGATACTTATTAAGTACCGTTGTGGTGTACTCATGCCCTTTCTGCGCATGTTTTTCATGTGCAGATCCAGGTACTGCATCACAGACTTACCATCCTTGAGGCAAGGAGAGCTTTAGAGACTTCGAGGTACATCTTCCGCATCAGCAGACCGAAGAGTCTCCATCTTTATTCTATCTTGTAGTATTAGCCCTTCTATCATTTTGTTGATGTAGACATTCCGGAGTTAGAGCATTTTTACTATCTTCTCTTAGTTTTTATTCCCGTGAGTTTCCGGGTTTTGGGATAGTATTGTAGATGGTTGAGATATTGTGTTGTATGTGCCGAGTGGCATTTTAAATTTTGTTTTGTGACGATCCAAAGGGTCATCACTTATTTTCTTATTCATTCTGTTCTTTCGAGGCCTTGAAAACCTCATTTAGGGTTGCATCGATTTGCATGCGCAGTCCGGGCGCGTAGCCGGAAAGCTTAAATATGAATTCTGTGAGAAAAATGCCAAATTTTGATATTAAAATGATAAATTTGACTTCGGTCAATATTTTGGGTAAACAGACTTGGACCCATGATTTGACGGTTCCAGAGGGTCCGTAGGAAAATATGGGACTTGGACGTATGCCCGGAACCGAATTCCAAGGTCCCAAGCACGAGAAATGAATTTTTGTGTGAAATTGTTTTCTGAAAATAATTAAGGAAATTGGGAATGAATTTAAGCACTTTCTGTAAAGTTTGGTTGAAAACGGACGTCATTTGACGTGTTTCGGACTTAAAATGGAAATTTGATGTTTTATGAAAATTTGGAAGAAATCATTGATTTTGAGGCTTAATTAGATGTTTATGATGTTATTTTGGCGATGTGATCGCGCAAAAAGTCTGTAGGATGTTTTTTAGGTTGTGTGCATATTTGATTTGGAGCCCCGAGGGCTCGGGTGAGTTTTGGATAGGTGTCGGAGTGCATTTTTGAATTTAGAGAAAATCTGGCATTTCAGTTCTGCAATTTTCGCATTTGCGAAGTAGGCCTTGCAAATGCAAGGAAGGGGAAATTGTGCTGAGTTCGCGAATGCGACCAAATGGTTCGCGAGCATACCAGATACCAGCAAACATCTGCACCTTTCTCAACTTGAATTTTATCCCTTTAGCCATCTAAAATCACCCCGAGGCCCCCAGGACCTCAACCAAAAATACCAATACATTCTAAAACATCATGCGAACTTGTTCCAATAATCAAAACACGTTAAACAACACTAAAATCATCAATTCACATCGGATTCAAGCCTAAGTTCTTTCAAAAACTTCTGAAACACGCATTCGATCAAAAACCCAACCAAACGATGTCCGAATGACCTGAAAATTTGTGCACATATCCAAAATCACCCAACGAAGCTACAGCAACTCTCGGAATCTCATTCCGTGCCTCGGATCAAAATCTCATCCATCAATCAGAATTCGCCAACATACTAACTTCACCAATTCAAGCCTAATTCTACACCTGGCCTCCAAAATCAATTCCGATCGCGCTCCTAAGTCATAAATCACCTCCCGAAGCTAATTGAATCGCCGGAAATCACATCCGAGCCCTCTAACTCATAAATCAACGTTCGGTTGACTTTTCCAAGTCAAGCCTTCCTTAAAGAGACTATTAAGTGCCTCATTTCTTATCGAAACCAATCCAAATCAACCCTCACACCACATACCGAAAATGAAATATTAAGAAGCAATAAACGGGAAAAACGGAGCAGTAACACATGAGACGACGGGTCGGGTCATCACATCCTCCCCAACTTAAACAATCGCTCGTCCTCGAGCGTACCCAAAGTTGTCCTAGAAGCCAACCAATAGCTGAATGACCTTACCAAGCATATATCCGGGGTGATCACACGTCACCCTATCTTACATAGGTCCGATAATACAACACAACTGAAATTTTACAGCCCATCTAGACCATAAACCGTAGAACCACATTGCACTTTCCGAAATCATACCCAGAATAAACCCGAACCAGCTGTAATAACCCACACCTGCAACCTCAGGTGAAATCATACAATATATCACAGAATCCAACACTCGAAACGATAGTCACTATTCACAGCACTTGCCCACAATACTCAATTACCGATAGGAACCTCTTATTAGCTAAAGTCTTATTCCAACACTTTCATATACTGCCAACGATAAATAAAACACGCGATAAACCATAACCATTCCTCAGGTCACCCATACATAAAGCCACTTCCCTGTTGACTAATGCCACAACAGATTTCCGGGCCAAACCTCGATATAAACCCTCTAATCAGCTGAAATCACATCTGTTCGCATTCATTAATGACTCCAACGATCACCTCGAATCCAACGCACCACTCTGGTGATATGAAACCTCATCACAAGCCTAAGCCACAACTTTCATAATCCACGCACCAATGATGGGCAGTCTGAACATATTCAAATCATGACAAATGACTCAAACAAAAGAGCTGTAACTCAAACTCCTCGGTATCATCACAACATAAGGCTGGGACCCCGTCCCACATCATAAAAATAGAATACCTGAATCTACCCCAAAGGGTCTAATCTCCACGTAGCCTCGCTACAATGCGCGATCTTATCCAAACACTGTTACACATGAAGCACCTCAAGTCGCTATACTCAAAATTGACAACCACGCACGATTGATATCTTGAACCCAAACAAATCATTATACCCATGGCGAAGCAAGTAATATACACCATACGATCCTGAAAGGACACAACCGATGCACCATTCGCCGAGCAACACCCAATACAGACTTTCCTTAGAAACCAGGAAGCAAGGCATACAAAGTAACATATGGAAAACTATTCTCAACATCCTGTTGCGGCGTGCAACCCGGTCCAGATAACATACCCGTGGCGGCGTGCCACCCGATCCACACAAATATCTCACATAGGGAGTATAATGATATCTACTCGTAAGCATAATGAGTGCACATCGAGCCAAATTTGCTCATTATAACAAAATACCGAGTATCGCTCGTAAGCATAATGAGTGCATAATGATATCTACTTATAGCGTGGTAAGCTACAAAACTAAACTTCCACTATGAATCTCGATAGCACTGCACTATATGGGCCCATAGTTCGAAAATCATAACGCCTCACAGCACAAAAAAGCAACTCATAGATCTCCCCAGATCACTAGCAGGTCCAATAACGATCGAATCAACCTATCCTTTATCCATACAATTCGGGGCCAACCAAGCCAACTCAAGCTAAACACGTATCCAATCAGCTTACCAACAACTCTTTACCAAGAAGCCTGAAGCTGCTCCTTCCACTACTATAACTCATGCCGGAGTCATACGATACGGTGCCCGACACCAAATAAATACTGAAATCCACAATCTCGCCCGGCGACATGCCCGACCACAAGGAACGCATCCAAAAAAGTCCCTCAATACCGGAACTAAATCAATGGTAGAAACCTCTATACTGACATCCGTCACAAAGGCCCAATTAAGGAAAGCAATCCTGCCCAGCCGTCCGCTGGTCTTTGGAACACAACCATTCAGCTAGAACATAGTCCGATGCACCTCGCCATGCAACCTGTGGCATTTTCCGACATAACCCATAGCACAATAGTCTAGAATTACCCAACACTGAGACAACCAGTCTACACCCCAACATCATATCCAGAATCTAATATACCAAGCAAAGAAAGATCCACTCGGGCTTCCAAACACCCAATAGCCGCTAACGGTTCCAATACACACTATCCACAACCACTACATAGCCTGAACATGACAACTCTCAGTCTCCAGCTCCACATAGCACACAAATTACTATACCTGATCCCAAATTCTACAGTATAAATACATATTACCCCTCGAGTACCCAATCATTCCACGAAAGATATTCTAAAATTCCCCCTGTGCCACCAAACAAACTCAGATATCAACAGTCGATCTATCAAGAAAAATGTCGCAACACTACCGAAGTGCCATCAACTTAATCATATTGCCCTTTTTCTGAAACATACACCCTCGTCAAATTACTATGATTAGCAATACCATTTCCTTAGTCATATGAGGATTATTCACCCTAATCATCTAAAGCTCGATCCTCCAATCACCTAAAACCGCTCGTGCTGCTTAAGATTCTAATGACTCTCCATTCAGAACTGAACTGTAACCTTACACACACAAATTCCAATTCTGCATAATATATCACATATACCATACCACACTAGGATAACATGAGAACTCCATCTCCCTTTTACTAACCACAAACATCTATGTATTCCTCTAGTCAAGAACTTTCCATCAATCCCATCTAGAAGAGAAATCACTACACATTCCATGCTTCGCATGCCCATAGGCAATATATACTTCTCTAAACCACGGTAAAACTCATCAAGAACTCTCTATCCCAATTCCATTGCACAAGCTAAACTGCCAGGACTGAATCCTTCTACCCGAACCAAGTTAGCAAGCTATCAGAACTCAAGAGCCCTACTACAAAATACATGTACGAAATCATTGCCTCGAACACACACGAGGAATTAATCATATCCTTACCATACCGATTCGATCTACTAACAAGCTACTTCGTTTATCTAGGTTTCCATCTGATTCATTTTCAACTTGATATTCCTTCTTGTTGTAGCACCATAGTTCCTCAACCCAGGTTTACCATACGAGACTCGAACATAAGACCACACTGTCTAAGACCCATAAGTCACTGAATACTTTCTCAATGTTTCTCAGAAATACCACGTTCTAGAATACTTTACTTGAAGAACTTCCAGCGAATCTGAATTTGTTACCATTACTTTCCAGATATTGATACATAGAATCCCATAATTAACATAAAATACCACAAGTCTTGATCTTTTCTAATGAAAACACAGTCTCTAGCCACATACACAAACTTAAGACACCTGGTTGTCACGTGTAGAATCTTGAACACATTAGAACCATTCTCGAAAAGTCATTCACTCTTATTCAAACTACAAATTACCTGACCCAACGAATAGAGTCACTCGTGCCTTATTGGCGCTCCGATAACGCAAAATGAGATCCTTATCCCAATACAACCAAACATCTTCCCGCTCCATGCGCAGAGCATTTTTACCAACAACAGCTTAAGACATCCTCTGATTCTTACACATCTACGAGGCACCATATAACCTTTGTCAAAATTTTGCTTCGCTCGTGCCATCCTTGGCTCAATTTCCGCAACCAGAACTGATTCGCCAACGTACCTCGAAACGGAACCAACATAGCACATAATCGTGCAATCAGCTAATCAACAGCAACCTCCCCAACTTGGCTCGAAGCCATATATCAGGACACACTTAATAACCCATAATACTTTTACTCTAATGATACCACAATATCATAGTAAGATTAAACTCAAATCATCTACTAGTTGTGAAAACACAGATCATCTAGTACTGAAATCCTCTACAAATCTCGCATTTATCCCTACATCAGTTGAGTCCACTCTCTTAAGCGACCCAAATTTTCAAATTTCAACACGTACCCTTCAATTACATATGGGACCTCCTAACATACACGAGGGATCATACCACTTAAGAACACTCCGCAAGAGATAACCCACCTACTTCGCCTCAATTAACATTTCTGCATACCTTCCACCACCATACGCATTACACAGTCATTTAGTCTTCTTAGGTCTGAACTCATACCGCCACATGAAATGCACTACACTCCCCAACTAGGAGACATAAAAATATTCTTCACGCGTCCATAACTCGGACTACACATCAAATCACAATAGAAATCAAACATTTAACAGTTCATCTATTATCCAGCAGACTTCTTCGTCACTATCAAGTCATATAGATACATCTCGCTGTACTAACATACTCGTCACATGAATACCAACCGCCATTCCGGCTAATAGGGAAAATACCAAACATATAAGTTCAAAACACTTGCTCACACAATCAGCACCTCGGTGCTCAAGCCATAGGCAAAGATCTGGCCACAAGTCCTCCAGATTGGCCCAACATCAAACTCATAGAGATCACATCTCGCCCCTTGATCGGGGAATCACAAGCCATCAAGGCACATCTGACGCTGAGCGCTCACGTGCGCATACAGATGTGTGGAAGGAATTTCAAGAGTT
>MU740576.1:81623-92895 GCA_026770625.1 Nicotiana glauca
TGATGGCGCCTCTCGTGAAGACAAGGCCATCCAGCAGATTAACAATACTTCTTTTAACAATTACTTAGCAAGAATGAGTCGAAAATAATAGATAACATTATCATAAATGCGGAAGAAAATGATATAACAGGGAACCATCCCAGCTCAGCCCGAAATCGTGGTGTCACAAGTCACGAGCATCTAAAGAAGCCTAAAAACAACTACATGGCTAATAATATACAATAATAAATTCTAGAACTTTAAGGACAACGCCCGGTGCCGCGAACGCTGGCGGTCACCTTGCTCAGTCGCAATAGTAGTATCTTCAATCAGCTAATAACCCGCTACCGGGTGAACAATACCTGCAACTGCACGCGAGGTGCAGGGAGTAAAGTGAGTACTCCAACTCAGTGAGTAATAAAAGTAAATAATAACTGAGCGGTAAGAAATCACGTATAACAGATCATCATGTTGTATAGAAGCAGTGAAAAGCCCTTAAATTGAGAAAGTGAGTGAAAACTATGAAATCTTTCAAAGTATCTTGGCTCAGTTTTAAACTTCTTTTGAAGATGATCCTTTCAACAGTTGCGAAAATAATTTTCAACAATTAGTGACACTATGCACAGAGACCCGCCCCTCGGGCAATATTCTTATTCCCGGTCAGTCACTGTTACCTGACCAAATGCATCATACAGTGTCATTGTTACCACTGTTTAAGATCTTTAAGAGTGATCAGACAATACCAGAACAGCAAACAGATATCTTAAGAAATAACACAAACAACGAATAGTGAACAAATGTATGAATGCTATGCAATGCAAATAACGGTACATTCCAGTACCAGCTGCGGCGTGCAGCCCGCTGCATTTATTTATCGTCGACGGCGCTCACTAGGGGTATGTATAGACTCCGGAGGGGCTCCTACAGTCCAAGCGCAATATCAGCCATATCGTGGCATCAAACAGGCTCTCGGCCTCAATATCAATATATCATCGCTGCGGCGTGCAACCCGATCCATATCATAGGAAAATATATCCTCACTATTAGGTACTCAACCCATCTCTGTCAAATAAATGCGCAGCCATTCGGGCAATACGTACTGTACGGATCTCAGCCCTCATATTCATTTTATTTATGATTTCATGTTCAAAATACAGTTCTTGTCATATTTTTAACAGTTGAAAACATGACTGAGAGTATGATTTATGCAAACAAGTGAGGAAAAACAAATGAAGATCCCCTAAGAATTCTACAGGTCAACACAATGCCCCGAACATGGCAATAAGCCCAATTCACAGTAATAAAGTATGCGTCTCAATCGCCTATATAGCATAAATATCACTCGGGATGGACCAAGTCACAAATTCCCAATAGTAAATGACCCCGCATTCATCAGAGAATGCGTGTCACGCCTCAATACAGCGTTACGATGTGAAATCCGGGGTTTCAAACCCTCAGGATATCATTTACAAGCATTACTCACATCGAACCGGCAAAATCCCTAGCTCGTGACTCTTTGCCCCTCAAATCGGCCTCCACGCGCGTCGAACCTAACCAAAATCAGAGCGAATACATCACAATATGCTAAGGGAACAATACCCAATCGAAAACAATCGAGAAATAGCAAGAATCTCGAAACTAGCAAAACCCGAGCCCGGGGCCTGCTTCTAAAAAATACAAAACTTACATTTTCGGATTCCTCGTCTCGTCATGAGTCCATACATACTAAGAACTCCCAAATCCGAGCTCAAATGACCTATCAAATCCCAATTTTAAATATCAAAATTCAAGCCCTAGCTTTATCCCTATTTAATAAATTTCAACCAATTTCCATGTTAAATCTAACACAATCTCGTGTATTTAGGCCAAGGAACTTATCTCTAATCATTCTCCCTTAAATCCCTCTTC
Organism: Nicotiana glauca; assembly: GCA_026770625.1. NCBI lineage: Eukaryota > Viridiplantae > Streptophyta > Magnoliopsida > Solanales > Solanaceae > Nicotiana > Nicotiana glauca. The sequence continues at coordinate 83,511 of MU740576.1, forward strand.
AAAATCGCCTCAAAGCTCTCAAAGCTCGCTAAAATGGTGGAAATAACATAAGCTTCGCGGAACAAAAATGAATATAAAACCCTTATGACTCCAGGGGTTTCCGCTTCTGCAGTCCCCACACTCGCTTTCGCGATACCGCTTCTGCGGTCATTTTCCGCTTAAGCGGAATTTTATTAAATCACCAGGGGTCGCTTCTGCGACCTTAGGTCCGCTTCTGCGGACTCGCTTAAGTGAAACAACTTCCGCTTCTGCGAAACTTCCCATCTCAATATTGAACCGCTTATGCGACCATTACTCGCTTCTGCGGAACCGCTTATGCCGTCCCTTTCCGCAGAAGCGAGCATACCAGATACCAACAAACATCTGCCCCTTTGCCAACCTGAATTTCATCCCGTTAGCCATCCGAAATCACCCCGTGGCCCCCAGGACCTCAACAAAAAATACCAATACATCCTAAAACATCATGCGAACTTGTTCCAATCATCAAAACACATTAAACAACACTAAAATCATCAATTCACATTGGATTCAAGCCTAAGTTCTTTCAAAAACTTCCGAAACACACATTCGATCAAAAATCCAACCAAACGATATCCGAATGACCTGAAAATTTGCGCACATATCCAAAATCACCCAACGAAGCTACAGCAACTCTCCGAATCCTATTCCGACCCTCGAATCAAAATCTCACCCATCAACCGGAATTCGCCAATATACTAACTTCGCCAATTCAAGCATAATTCTACACCGGGCCTCCAAAATCAATTCCGATCGCGCTCCTAAGTCACAAATCACCTCCCGAAGCTAACTGAATAGCCGAAATTCACATCCGAGCCCTCTAACTCATAAGTCAACGTCCGGTTGACTTTTCCAACTCAAGCCTTCCTTAAAGAAACTAAGTGTCTCATTTCTTATCGAAACCAATCCAAATCAACCCTCACACACCACATACCGATAATAAAATATTAAGAAGCAATAAATGGAAAAAACGGAGCAGTAACACATGAGACGATGGGTCGGGTCGTCACATTATGTTCGTGACACCCCGGGTCCATGTTGGGCTGTATAGGTATTTGTTAGATTTTTTTTCCGCATTATTATCAGTATTTTAGGCATTGACTTAAATGGCATTTATCTTCATCTATTTAATTAACGGGATTATTGTTATAAATGGTCGGGCTTGCCTAGTAGAGTGCTGGGCGCCATCATGACCAGGTTGGGGTCGTGACATTATTCTTGTTGTTTCTCCATTGTACTTGTATATATATATGTACGGGTTTATCTGGAGTCTGGTCCTAGCCTCGTCACTACCTCGCTGGGATTAGGCCAGACACTTACCAGCACATGGGTCGGTTGTGCTGATACTATATTCTGTGCTCTTTGCACAGATCCAGGTTCTGGACAGCAGCAACAGTAGCACGGGAGCCAGCCTTCAGTCCAGCGAGGCACCAAGGTAGCCTTGCATGCGTCCGTAGGTCTGGCATCTCCTCTATCCTTTATATTAGTCTATTACCTCCTGGTACTCGAGACAAATAGTTATATTTCTTTCAGACATTGTATTAAGTACTCTTAGTGGTTCATGAGTCTTGTGATACCGGTCTTGGGTAGAGGCTTTTGTTGAATTTTTCTGCATTTGTAATCACTTTTTCTTTAATTTAAGACTTCTGCTTACTTTATTAATTTTGTTGCTTTTATATTATTACCGACAATTGTTAAAGAGGATCTTGTTGTTAATGAAAAAGCAATTAAACTTGGCTTTCCTAGCTCTCATTAGTAGGTGCCATCACGGCCCCCGAAGGTGAGAAATCTGGGTCGTAACAAGTTTTCATTTTGTTAAATTTTGGTTTTAAGTTATAACTTCCACAAAATTTCAATTATTTTTCTGCACTTGTTAGGCTTACCTAGTCGTAGGGACTAGGTGCCGTCACGACAATTCACGGAGGACGAACTGGGGTCGTGACATATTGATTCTTTGCAACTAGAGTTATTTTGCATGAGTATATTTGATACTTTAAAATATGCTAAAATACAAGAAAAGATCAAATTGATTTCTGAGCAAATTGTTGTTGATATTTGTGTCGATCATCCTAGTGCATTTTTGAATCGGAAAAAGTATATTGTCCCTCTTCCTTAAGAAGAAAACTTCTCCGAGGATGATATTCCTACTAAATCTCGAGATTGCCAGATGAATGCTGAATTGGTCGAATTTTGCTGAAATTCATAATTTGTTACAGAAGGGTTTGATAAAACCTCAAAATCTCCTAGGTCTTGCTCTGCATTTTATGTGAATAATGCAGCTGAAAAGGAACGTGGCGTTCCTAGATTGGTTATAAATTACAAACCTTTGAATAAATATTTGAAATGGATTAGGTATCCTATCCCCAATAAAAGAGATTTGTTATCTAGGTTATATGATGCCAATATATTTTTAAAATTTGATTTAAAATCTGGATATTGGCAAATTTAAAATTTTAAAGAGCATACTTATAGGACTGCTTCTAATGTTCCCTTTGGTCAATATGAATGGAATTTTATGCCCTTTGGTTTGAAAAATGCTCCTTCTAAATTTCAGAAAATAATCAAATGATATTTTCAATCCTTATATGTATTTTATCATCGTTTATATTGACGATATATTAGTATTTTGTAAAACTTTTGGGATGCATATTAAGCATCTGGATATATTTAAAAGATTGTTATACAAAATGGTTTAGTTATTTCTAAACAAAAGATGAATTTATTTCTAACTGATGTTCGATTTTTAGGTCATAATATTTGCCAGGGAAAGATTATTCCTGTACAAAGATCGATTGATTTTGCATCAAAATTCCCTGATGTTATTACTGACAAAACTCAGTTACAGAGTTTTTGGGTAGTTAAAATTATAGATCCCCCTTTTATAAGAGTTTATCTCAAGATTTAGCCCAGCTATACGATAGGCTGAAAAAGAATTATAAGCAGCCTTGGGCTGACCATCATACTATGATAGTCAAAAGTACTAAGCAACATGTTAAGTCTTTACCTTGCCTTGCTAATCCCGTATGGCAAAAAATTAGTGAGACAGACGCGTACAACATAGGCTACGGTGGGATTTTGAAACAATTAAATCCCAACAATAACTGTGAATATCTGATAAGATTTCACTCGGGAAAATGGACTGAAGCCTAGAAGAAATATGCTACTATGGCTCATGAAATGTTGACTATTGTTAAATGTGTCTTGAAATTTCAAGACGATTTATAAAATCAAAAGTTTTTGATAAAAACTAATGCTCAATCTGTTAAGTTTATGTTTGACAAAGATTTTAAACATGATGCCTCAAAATTAATATTTGCAAGATGGCTCAACTAGCGCCTTTTGATTTTGAAATTCAGTATAAAAAGAAAATTGATAATTCTCTTCCAGATTTCTTATCCCGTGAATACACAACCTTTCTCGATGAAGATTTGTTAATCACCATTTTAAAGGTGGTGAAGTTAAATATAGACTTACAAGGTCTCATAATTGAAAAAATCATTGGTAATATTATTGAAAATGAATTTTCAATCCATGATTATGCTGACGAAATCAGGGATGATATGCAAGATTATTACTTCTCTGAGTAAAATGAATTGTTATATGAGCAGAATGGACCCTTCATGGGCCAGAGGAAAATCATCCTCCAACTCAGGAAGATCATATTCTCAAGGATCATCATACAGATCCTCATCTAATTCCCCGGTTATACAAATGGGAAAGAAAGTCTTAATTAACTCAAAGGTTCCTCTTAAAGGTGAATCTTCGTCAACACCCTCAATTCATTTGAAAGATATTCCGGAAGATAGTCCGTTATACAGTCATCTGCATGCATATTTAGCCGCTCAAAAGCAAAGTGCAAAGTGATACATTTGCTTCAATAGTTAAAGAAGAGGACATTGATGATATCAAATCCTATGAATAGCTAGCAAACAAAGAAATGATATTTCTTTTGGAAAACTCTAAAATTCAGAGAAAAAATGAGCCTTGAAAAATATTCCAAAGATATTTAATTAATGGATTATACTATCCGGGTGAGTCATACAAAACCCGTTCGTATTATGAGACTATTCTCATTAGTACATGCAGTGCAGAATTTCAGCACTTCTTGGGTTATAACACCAATGAGAATGTTTATAACTTCTCAAAGATTATTATTAAACAGATTATATCTGTTGAAGATTGGGGAATTTTTACGATGAAAGAAAGGGAGATGAGCCTTAATAAATCTTTGAGGAACTTTACATACTGGGATTATATCCAAGCCTTTGATAAAGTGCTTTATTACAATAATGAAAGACATAAACACACCTGGTTTATAAAGGTATGTGCAAAGATATTTGCAGGACCAATTCCTAATTGGTTCCTAAACTGGTGGTTATACCATGGTCTAACAATAAAAAATTTGCCTGATCCTTTTCTTGGGTTATACAAAGAATGGGCTAAGGTTTCACCAGATTTGAACAACTTATATAACACTAATCATATCTGTCACCTAGAAAGGATTGATCAAGTATACTTTTCTACTGAATTCTATATCCCATGGATTCATAAATGGACTCCAAAACTGGGATTTACCGAAGAATAAATTCCATGCTTATACAGGGTATTTTATAATAATTTCTGGGACAAGTTGATGAAGACAGATCTCAAAACTAAAGTGTTATACGGGCAAGACCTCTTGGATTCCATTAAAGTAAAATTCAAGAATATTCAGACAGCCCTTAGAAAAGGATGATCGATAATAACTCGGTCAAACACATTGCAAAAAGAATCTCAGTGCAAGAAGGAGACAAAAATGAAATGATAAATCAATATGTAGAAGAAGTAAAAAGAAATTTACTTCAATCTCTAAATCAATATGAGAGATCAAACACTTCAATGAGAAGTGAAACAAGCGGCAAGGATATCGCGGAAGATGATTCTCAACCTATGCAACCAGAAAAAATATTATCTGGTAAAGCCATAGACAAGGTGGAAGATTTCCTCCAACAAATGAAAAAATTAGACGAAAGAAGACCGTGATCAACGGAAAAGCTACTAAGGACCCCGCTATAACAGAAGATAGACTGTTTAAAATAGTAGATACACAGTAAATACACTGTGTAAGGGACCCACTTTACTGTGCATAGATTCTTTATATTTTTTCTCTTTCTATAAATAGGATCCTTCTCTCATTTGGAGGGACAGGTTCATTTTTCAAGTTTCAGTTTTTAGAATTCATACTCTCTCTCTCTCTCTCTCTCTTCTCTTGTAAATCTTCCTCTTGTAATTACTTTGAAGCAAATTAAGTCTCTGAGTTATAACATTCAGGCCTCCCGGCTATCAAGGTATTTATTTTGATAAGTATATTTTAATTTTTAATTACTTCGTCTCCCCAGCCGTGACTATGTCCGGCTAAAAGATTCATGTCTGTGTTGGATATCTAACTTCACTTGCATATTAACCATGAAAGATCTAGACTTTATCAAAATATATGAGAATTTTCATAAGTTTCTTGACTAGGTTTCAAGATGGTGGTAGAATCAAATCTAGTACTATTCTTATTGGCTTTGACTTTGTGGCTCCGTCTAGCAAGCCGTGACACTAAAGCCCGTTAAACTTGTTTTGTTAAAGGACATCCACTTTCATGATTAGAACTGCTAGACACATGGGCTCAACAACAATCTGTTTTGGATTTAGACAGACCCCATGCTCGGGTAAAAGGATTTCCATACAGTCATTAAGCTCTAAAAAACTTCTTCTATATTTCGATTCTTATATCCTTACTGGCCGTGCGAATTATCGCCAGCCTTTAAATCTCAGTATACTAAATTAGCTAGATCTTTGGATGGCCATACGGACTACCACCAGCTGGACTCGATCCTGTTAACATGGTATATATTTTGTTCCTTGGTTTATAACCACTTATTTACCACTTTACATAAAGGTTTTAGAAAGATCTTATAAAGATGGTAGCGGTAATATTATTAAAGCTATATACCATCCTCAAACACCTTTTATTTTACCTAATAATACAGGTTGACATTTTCAGCATTTCAAAAATTTATTGATGAAAATGTTGTTGCAGTCAGTATCACAAAGATTAATAATTTAATTTCTCAAAATAATTATTTGAGTTTGTATGTTGAAGTTAGATTAATAATTTAATTTCTCAAAATAATTATTTGAGTTTGTATGTTGAAGTTTTGGAAGAACATATCAGTTCCCTTGATAAAAAACTTGATGAATTAACTGTTTTGATAAAGGAAATGAGTAAGAAGACAACTGATGTTGCCTCCACTTCAGGAAGCAAATCAAATATTCAAACTATTCCTACTCATGTTCAAAGACCTCCTGGGATTCAGGATTTTAATTTTAAATCACTTAATGATTTAGAAGAACTTCTTGAGAAAAAAAAATTCTGGTTTAAATATTAAGCCAATTGATTTATCAAATGATTTTGCAGAAAAAATCGAGACCATTTCTGATTATAAAGATGAAACTTGGTCAGAGTTTAACAAACTCAAAGGTTTGATCAAACCAAATAGTAAGTATGCTGATAAACCTAGAATGCAAACCTATTATTATTCCTGTCCTACTCCTCAAGATGTATTAATAGAGGAACGCGAATGGAATCAGACTAATACGTCTTACAGTGGTTCCGAAATTTGTGAATGGAATCTTGATGGCTTGATTGATAGACAATTGACTATTCTTGTACATAGAATGCTTATGTATTCAACTATCTGTAAAAATGTGAAAAATACAGATAGAACTATTTGCAAAATGATAGTTGCAGGTTTTAATGGCCAGCTCCATGGCTGGTGGAATAATTATTATATATATGTTCTGTAGTTCTTTAAAGGTTGTTGATTTGCTCTACAAGGAGGTTCTGCCAATATCAAATATCTTGATGCATACTCAAAATAGATCGCAAAAATAATATTCATGAGCTTTAAAAGATCGTCAATATCCCAGAATTCTTGAAATGATAAAAGCAAAATGTTAGAGCAGTGCACTAAGAAGACATTTCAGAAGATTGTGAGAGCCTAAGACACTCACTTCGACACCTCTTAAGACAGATATCATTCCAGTTAGGCACTTGACACCTCTTAAAACAGTCTGAGCACAAGTATCAAGCTCGGAAACACCACAAACGGTAACGCAAGTATCGGCTGTCGGGTCTTTAAAAAATGCACCAACCTTCTTGAGCATCCTTTTTGAAGTACACACTCTTTCACATATATCATAGTAAATTCAAGGGGTCTAACTAGTTCATAGTTAGATTTTTGCCTTTCTCTATTTTAAACCCTAATCTTCTATCTTTTTTATTCAGTATATTTTTGCATTATTCGGTGTTATAAATACGATTTCGTATCGTCTTGATATCAGAGCGGAGGTTATGGATTATCCTATTAATCTCTTTTTTATTATTATTATCTAATTGAAAATAAAAAAATGGAAATTTCCACAAAAAAATAGAAAGTTTACCGTTCATCCAATATTGTTCGTATCTCATTGTTCTTATTTGTTTCAGAAATAGAAATTCGAATATTGCTCTTTCTCCATCTATTTTGATTCTGAACCTTCGAAATTTCTTCATTACCGGAGATTGAAGTACTAATTAGAGCTAAAATTCGAAGTTTTGGTTGACATTAGAACCCTAAGACAACGAACAGCAGAAGCGAATTTGGGGGGTTTTCTCCGGTTCTGAGATTTGAGTTTGAATTCGATTGGGAGTTTGAGAATCTTGTTGGAAACATCATTTTGAAGCTGAATCGGAAGGATTAGCTCGATTTGACTTGATTTTCTAGTTTTAGGTTCGAATTTTCGAACTGACTTGTCAACGAGGAAGACATCGTCTGGGTATTCTGATTTGGCAATTGTTTGTTCAAATTGGGCATGGGGGTTTATTCCTAGAGCTGATAGGGAGTTTTAGTTTGACTTTGGGAGTTATTGAAGACTTGTTCGAAGCGGTTCTCCATCAAAAAATTTGGAGTGATTCGACGAATAAGACGAGCTGGGATTCCGTTGATTTCCTGAACAATTATTCAAAATTGATTCCAGAATTGTTCCTTGTGTTGAGTAGAGCTTGTATATCAAATTTGACCTCGGTTGGTGAAGTTTTGGTGAATTTGGATCGAATTTGGCGGCTGCAACTTTGAAGAACTTCGCGACTGATTTGAATCGGTACGAGCAGCTGAGAATCGTCGCAACAAATCAGGTATGGAACCTTGAGGTGATACTTTAGAGTGGCAAACATGCGGGTCGGGTCGGATCGGATATTGTTCGGGTCGAAAACGAGCAATGAAAAAAACGAGTAAATTTTCCGACCCGACCCATATTTAATACGGATACAAAACGGGTTAACCGACGAATAATATGGGTAATCATATTATCCATGACTTCTTGCATATGATTACTCTTTGAAGAATTCTTAGTCTCCCTAACTTGAAGAACCCCAAATTTGAGGGTTTACAAATATAAAAGTTAGACTCATTGGTTATCCATTTTTTAAATGGATAATATGATTCTTATCCATATTTGACCCGTTTTTAAACAGTTCATTATCCAACCCATTTTTTAATGGATAATATGGGTGGATAATAATTTTCTTTTTACAATTTTCCACCCCTAGTGATTCTTGTAATTCAGATCTTTGTTGAGCTTGTTTTCTGTACTGGTTAAAGAGCATTCTGCACAGTTAAAATTCTGCCCCGTTGGAACTGCAATTTCTGCACATCTGAGTTGTAGTTCTGCAAAGTTTGAGTGCAATTTCTGCACTGTTTTGGGCATCAGTTCAGCAGTAGTTAAGCAGCAATTTCACAGTAAAAGTCCTGCAAATTTAATAGCTGAAGCTTGCAGCATTTCACAACTGATTTTGCAGTAGTTTTGCAGAAATTTTCCACTAGCTATGTCACGACCCTAGTTCACCAATCGTGAATCTGTCATGACAGCACCCAGTCTTCGCGACTAGGTAAGCCAAATACATTGCGGAAATTTAACAACTTTTACGAAAAGCAATAAACAAATACCGAATAACGTAGGAAAATGTATAGAGTGCCGCCTGGCACATACACTTCAACTCAAATACTATAACAACCTCCAAGACCCGGAAACTCACGGGCAACACAGGCTAAAAGAATATAAGTTATGGCTCTAACATCCAGAATGTCTATACAACCGATCACATGAAATGAAACTACTAACTATAAGGGGAAGTAGAAGGAGACTCTTCGGATTTGCGGACGCGGCAGATGCATACCTCAAGTCTCCAAGTGTAGCTCTGAAATCACCGATAGTGCGCTCGATTAGAAATACCTGGATCTGCACAACAAAAGTGTGCAGAAGAGTAGCATGAGTACACCACAGCGGTACTCAGTAAGTG
>MU740576.1:103208-143077 GCA_026770625.1 Nicotiana glauca
TTACAACTCAAACATCAAAAGTAATGTATTTGATACGAAATCTTATATGTATCTCTTAAGGAGTAATGAATCTTGAAAGAATTTCGATATTATAATTTGATATTTTTCTTAAAATACTCCTTTTATTTAAAATGATTTCTATTTGAAAGAGAATTTATATAAAAACATAATTCACAATTTAAATATGATTCTCCAGCATCATTTATTTTTAAGTTTCAACAAGTTAATAAAGTAACACATAATTCATCATACAATATCATGATAACTAATTATTTGTAAATAGTTACTAGCTAATACTAAGATATTAAATTAATAAGTATTGTATCTTGAAAAAAATATTTAGAAAAATAATTATAAAAAATTATGGACTAGTGTATAGTAAAGACATAACAAAAGTTGATAAATAAATAATTTTAAATGAAACATTTATTTAAAATTAACTATCATAACAATCTTAGTGGATAACGTGCAATAATTTTATTTTAATTAAGACATAAAATACTCTCAACAAAATGATTTATGATTAAGAAAAAAAATAATTTTGAATAGTCAATGATTTATTAAGAAAATTTGAGGATTTACAAGGTTAGTTATATATAATTGCATAAAATTCTATAAGGCGAGCCCAATACGCTGGGCGTTAGGCGTGTTCGGGGCGTTAGGCGTGTTCGGGGCGTTAGGCGTGTTCGGGGCGTAGGCCCCGATGGCCGAGGCGTAAGTCTCACGGAACTAAGCCCCACACATAAGCCCCGGGGCATTTTACGAGTGCTCCGCCCTGGGGCAAGTTCCGGGCGAGTCCCAATTCTGCCTTTAAAGCAGAGCTTGAATTCCCATTTATTTAAGTCCTGAGTTGGAATTAGTTGAGGTTGTTAATATGTCAAGCTAGGAGGGGTGGCTGATCCTTTATATGCGTTCTCAATTTATTTTTTCTTACAAATTAAAAAAAGGAATTAATAAGAGCAGAGAAGACTCTCCTAGAAGGGAAAATAACAGAAAATTTTAAATTTGCTACTCACCGGCATCAATCTCTTTGGTGTTGATAGCCATCCGCATCACTTGATCACTACTTGTTCGCCCAAGGCAGTTTTAGTTAGTTCTTTTTATCAGCAAGTGTTAAGCTACCTAAGCTCTTAAAAAGGACCAAATTAGAACCTTAGCTTTCTAGCAACTGAAAAGCAGCTTATGGCTTTCCAAATAGCAACAATCAGGCGGGCAAGTTTGTGAAAAGGACCTGCAGGAAAGAAGCAAACTCTTCAGGGTGGGTTCCTGTGACGACCCGACCGGCCGTCTCATGAGTTACCGCTCCGTTTTCCCATTTTTAGCTTCTTACTGCTTCATTATCCGTATCCTGTGTGATCGAGTTGATTTGGAGTGGTTTTGGTAAGAAATGAGACACTTAGTTTCTTTAAGGAAAGCTTAGTTTGGAAAAATCAAGCGGACGTTGACTTATGAGTTAGAGGGCTCGGTTTTGGATTCCGATGATTCGGTTAGCTTCGGGGGATGATTTGTGACTTAGGAGTGTGATCGAAAATGATTTTGGAGGTCCGGTGTAGAATTAGGCTTGAATTGGCGAAGTTAGTATTTTGGCGAATTTCGGTTGATAGGTGAGATTTTGATCCGGATGTCGGAATGAAATCTGAGAGTTGATGTAGCTTAATTGTGTCATTTGGGATTGTGTATGCAAAATTTCAGGTCATTCGGACATCGTTTGGTCGGGTTTTTGATCGAAAGTGTGTTTCGGAAGTTTTAGAAGAACTTAGGTTTGAATTCGATGTAATTTGATGGTTTTGGTGTTGTTTGAGGTGTTTTGAGGATTGGAACAAGTTTGAATGATGTTTTAAGATGCGTTGATGCTTTTGGTTGAGGTCCCGCGGGCCTCGGGTGTGTTTCATGTTGTATCGCGCTCTTATTTGAAGTTTCAACGTCGTTTCTTTGGACATAAAGGGGTACCATATTAAGTAAATGACCTCCAAACTAAGTTTTTATTAGATCCGTATCGTAATTTAGGAGCCATAGCAAAAAGAATCGTCGAATTTGGACATCGTATGAGGGAGTTATGCTCATTTCTGTGTCGAGAAAGTGTTGATTGCTGCCATAACCGCAGAAGCGGAAATTTGCCGCAAAAGCAGAAAATTTTCCGCAGAAGCGAAAAAATGGCCTAGGCAGAGTTAAGTTCTGAAAATGGGTCTTCGTTCCCATTTTCCATTTTTGACGATTTGGAGCTCGGATAAGGCGATTTTTCGAGAGATTTTTGGAGAGAACAACGGGGTAAGTGTTCTTAACTCAATTTTGGTTATATTACTCGAATCTGTTGCAAGTTTTGGCATTAAATCCGTGAATTTAGCGGGAAAAGCTTAGAAACCCTCTCGAATAGATTTGAAGATTTGAGGGTCGAAATGATATGGGAATTGGATAATTTTGGTATGGTTAGACTCGTGAGAAGATAAGGAACCCGTTAATGTAAAAATTTCTGAATTTCGAGACGTGGGCCCGGGGCTCGGGTTTTCGCTAATTTCGAGAATTTTGGTATTTTTCAATTGTTTTGCTTGGGCTTTGTTCCCATAACATATTTTGACGTATTCGTTCTAATTTTGGATAGATTCGACGCACGTGGAGACCAATTCGAGGGGAAAAGGCGTCGCAAGCTAAAGAAGTAGCCGATTCAAGGTGAGTAATGATGTTAAATGATGTCCTGAGGGTTTGAAACCCGAATTTGCACATCATGCTATATTGAGGTGACTTGCACGCCGGATAGCGAACGTGGGGTAGAGCACCATTGGGGATTGTGACTTAGTCCATCCCGATTGATGATTTTACCGCGTATTTGACTGAAATTTATTTGTTATCATCATGATTTGGGCTGATTGCCATATTTGGGCTTCATGCCAATTATTTGAACCTTTCGGGGATTTTCATCACTATTTCCTTACTGTTTTGACTTGTATTTGAACTCAGTCCTGTTGATATTTATGGTTTTACAAACTCAACCACTTTTACTCAGATTTGAGACTTAAATGATATTTCTAAATGATAATTTGGGCTGAGAACTACTGTTTTGCTAATGCCCGAAGGGCTTGTGATGATAATCTGACTGAGTGTGGCTGAGGGCCAAATGTGAGGATACACTGAGTGATATGAGGCTGAGGGCCTGGATGTGAGGGTTTTATATTATGGATCGGGCTGCACGCCGCAACGACACTTATATGGATCGGGCTGCACGCCGCAGCGATATATATGTATATATTGGATCGGGCTGCGCGCCGTAGCGATATATATGTATATATTGGATCGGGCTGCGCACCACAGCGATATAGCGCTTGGGCTGTAGGAGCCGTTCCAGAGTCTGCACACCCCTAGTGAGCGTCGCCGACGTTAAATAGATCGGGCTGCACGCCGCAACGATATATGGATCGGGCTGCACGCCGCAGCGGTTACAATATGATATTGTTCTGAGAGTGAGCCCGAGGGGCTGATATTGTTCTGAGTTACTGATACTGAGCCCGAGGGGTAGATTTCTACTTGTTATTTTGATACTGAGCCCGAGGGGTAGATTTCTACTTGTCATTTTGATACTGAGCCCGAGGGGCAGATTTCTACTTGTCATTTACTGCCAAATTACCTGTTTTTACTGGTTTAAAAGATATTTCATATGATATTTCACTGATTTTCTATTTAAATGATTTTACTGCTTGTGTATAGAATGCTTTGTGCCTTTACGTGTTTTCTTGCTTTCAGCCATTATTTATATTTATTATTCACTGGGTCGGAGTACTCACATTACTCCCTGCACCGTGTGTGAAGATTCAGGCATAGCAGATTCCCATCCTTGAGAGCTGATCCTTCCCGTCTAGGCGGTGTTTTTCGGAGATTACGAGGTAGTTGTTGGCGTCCGCATCCCCCGTGACTCCTTTATATTATTATTTCCATATTATTCAAACTATTGTATCAGATTTTGTATTTAGTATACTTGTGTCAGGATTTCTTAGTTGCTCATGACTTGTGACACCCTGGTTAGGGCTGTGATGGGTTGAATTTTCGTATCTTTATCCATATTTTTCCGCTATTTGGTATCATTAAACCATGATTATACTATAATTTTGTTAAATAACTATTTTAAAGGACGAATTGGGTTGACTCGCTGGCCTTGTCTTCACGAGAGGCACCATCACGATTGGGTTCAGGATTTCGATCGTGACAAGTCGGTATCAGATCCTAGGTAGTAGGTCTCGCGAGTCATGAGCAGGTTTAGTAGAGTCTCGCAGATCGGTACGGAGACGTCTATATTTATCCTCGAGAGGCTGCAGAACCTTTAGGAAAACTTCACATCCTTGAATTCTTATCGTGCATCCTTGATTCAGCTTGAAAAAGTAACTCTTACAATTCCTTCCACGTGTTCGTATGCGCGAATGAGCGCTCAGTATTAGATGTGCCTTGATGACTTGTAATTCCATGATCGAAGGGCGAGACGTGATCTCTGTGAATATGATGCTAGGCCAATCTGGAGGACTTGAGGCCGGATCTTTGCCTATGGCTCGATCACCAGGTGTTGATGGTGCGAGCAAGTGCTTTGAACTTATATGTCCGGTATTGTCCCTATTAGTGGGAATGATGGTTGGATAGCTATGCAATGAGTATGTTCGTACTGCGAGATGTATCTATATGACTTGGAAGTGACGAGGAAGGGCTGCAGGATGATAGATGAACTATTAAGTGTTTGATTTTCATTGTAGTTGGATGTGTAGCCCCGAGTTATGGGCGGGTGAAGAATCTTTTCATGTCTCCTATTTGGAGTGAAGTAAATTTCATGTTACGGTATGAGTTTAGACTCAGGAAGATTAAGTGACGGTGTAATGTGTATGACAGTGGAAGGTATATAAAATGTTAATTGGAGGCAAAGCAGGTGCGGAGTGTTTTAAGGTGGTGTGATCCTTATGTTGTCTATTAGAATATCTCATTTACAAGTGAAGAATATGCGTTGAAATCTAAATTGGGCCGCCTAGAGAGTGGGCTTAACTGTTGTGTGAGTGAATGCAAGAACTGCAGAAGAGTTAAAATTTCAGATGATTTGTGTTCCCACAAGCTTATGAGGAGTGAGTTCAATCTCACTATGGTATTACGGCAACAATAGAGTATATGCGTTATGATTTATTGAGTGCGTTTTGATCTATAGCTTTGAGCCACGTTGGGGAGTTTACTATTAATTAAGTTGATTGCACGGTTAGGTATTATATTGGTTCCGGTTTGAGGCATGTTGGTGAGTCAGTTATGGCTTACGGAGAATAAGGTCAACCAAACGGTGGCCATGCCCATTTTTATGCTATTCCAGGCAGGACAGATGCTATTGATTCAGATGCTATCATTGCAGGTATTGTTCCAGTCTGCCACAGAGATGCCTTTGTATTAGTCCATCCCCATTCCACCTCTCCTTATGTGTCCTCATATTTTGCTCATTATTTATTTGGGTACACCCCGGGAGTTTCTTTCTTTACCTGTTCATATATCTACCTCGGTGGGCGATACTGTTGTTGTGGACCATGTGTACCGGTCATGTGTTGTGATTATTGAGGGTCTGGAGACCTGAGTTAATCTATTTCTATTGAGCATGGTGGACTTTGATGTTATATTGGGCATGGATTAGTTATCTCCGTGTCATGCTATTCTAGACTGTCATGCTAAGACAGTTACTTTGGCTATGCCGGGTGTACCGCGAATCGAGTGGCGTGGTATGACTGATTATGTTCCTAGCAGAGTAATTTCTCTCTTGAAAGCCCAGCATATGGTTGGAAAAGGTTGTCTGTCATATCTAGCTTTTGTGCGAGATATTGGAGCTGAGACTCCTAGTATTTATTATATCACAGTTGTGAGGGATTTTTCCCGATGTATTTCCTGCAGACCTGTCGGGCATGCCACCGGACAGGAATATTGATATCGGTATCGACTTGGTGCCGGGCACTCAGCCCATTTCTATTCCACCGTATCGTATGGCACCAGCAGAGTTGAAGGAATTGAAAGAGAAGCTTCAGGAACTCCTAGAAAAAGGGGTTCATTCGGCCTAGTGTGTCACCTTGGGGTGCACCAGTCTTATTTGTAAAGAAGAAGAATGGCACAATGAGAATGTGCATTGATTACAGACAGTATTCTTGGGTTGGTAACCTACATGGTCTGGTCAAGCCAGAGGAATTCCGTTTTGATAGCTTGGTTATGTGTGAGCAGATTTGAAAGTTTTCTTGATGGTTTTTACCATGGTTCGAGCCAGATATCTTCTACCGGTGCGGAACATATTGTATATTATGAACTCCTCCTAAATGGGAGCAAATAGAAGATTTCTCATGGCCCGGAATGTAATTTTCCTATAGCTCGGAAATTTTAATGATATTCTTGTGTTTGCAAAATGATGGCATAATAGACGTGGTATGTTGTGCATGTTTAATATTTTCATGTATGAGGTGGGAGTTCATTCTTGAAGAGAAGATCACGAATTCAGGATGGAATAGTAAGTTTCAGGTATTTAGATGAATGTTATAACTGCTCGATAAGACCTGAGAAGGGTGCGCACTATATTTTAACTAACAGATGTTTATCGGTATTTCAACACCCACTTGGAGTCACCAATATTTCGATCTTGCTATGTATTGTAAAAAAATTGAAAATAATTATCATGAAATGATCGTACTTGAGGGATGTGTCAAACATCGAGTGCTGAGGTTGTGATCAGTGACGGTGATTCATGTGATTTACGAATTTGGAGACGGGGAATTCTCAAAATATACTATTTCGGGATTGTGGCATGTTTTAGATTGGATACACTAGTCGAGCTAATTGATGGTGATAACTATGCGTTGTGAGGTTTGAACCTGTGTGCAAGCACCAAGCTAATATATGTGAGGTTTGAACCTGTGTGCAAACACCAAGCCAATATTCATGCGCGAAAGATGCGTAAGAATATGCCTAGAGTCGGATAGTGAACTTTAAGGTATAATGTTTCTCATATTCGTAACTTTGTTAAGAACTATCTGGACTATGCTTGAGATTTCCAAGATGCTAGATTCCAGAACAAACTTGGCAATTTCTATTCTGCGTTAAATTGCTTATTTGAGTGGTGACAGCATAACTTGCTCATGCCTACGATATAGAGTGTTATTTATGCCAGTCGAGGAGCATGACAATCTTATTTCATTTAGCATATACAGGTGTACTTATTGGATTGCTCCTATATGATATGCTTGGATTGGAGGTCTGTGACCGTGCCAGGTGGATAATGTTGTTGGCAACTAAGTTGATCATGAGGTTGATGTCAATGTGAGCTAAAGAAGAGCTGTTATTATTATTATATTCATGTAGCTAGGTTCCACTATGATTGACGAGCTCATAGCATATCGTTGGGGTGGTACTTGTGGAACTTGCAAAGCGGTTCTCTTGTTGAGGTATTTCTCTTTCTGGGGTAGTCGGATGGTGCAATAGTGAGGTTTACTGGTATGTCATTGTATTATGTACTTCTCCGTGACTATGATGATTCGCTTGTGGTACAGATCTTTCATTTGAGTCATTTTCATGAATTTAGTATACTCAGACTGTTGCTTATTAGCGCGCGTACTATGCGAGTTGTGGCTTAGGCCTGTATTGATGTGTCATGTCACCAGAGTTGTGCTGGGTTAGATGTGATTGATGGGATCTAAAATGAATACAAACGAATTCGATTTCAGCATGTTGGGAGGATAATATCGAGGTTCAACTCAAAAATTTGCTATGGTATTGCCAAAGAAGAAGTGGCTTCATGAGTGGTTGATCTAAGAAATGGGTATGGCTTACTGTGTGTTTTATTTATCCTTTGCAGTATATGAAGGTGTCGGGATGAGACCTTAGTTGATAAGAGGTTTTTTACCGATATTCGATTGTTGCGTGCAACTACTGTGATTAGGAGTTATTGCTGCGAGCGTTTGAGTCATGTGTTATGTTATGTAATTACACCTGAGGTTGCAGGTTGTTACAGCTTGTTCGGGCTTATTCACAGTATAAATGTGGGATTCTGATCGTATGAAAGATTTCAAAAGTGGAAATGTGGTCCTATGGTTTGTGGGCTAGATTAGATTACAAAAATTTCAGTTACAATGTGTTGTCGGACCTATATGAAATAGGGTGACGTGGGATCACCCTGGTTCATGCATGGTAAGGTTATTTAGCGATTGTTTGGCTTTTGGAACAACTCAGGGCACGTTCGAGGACGAACGTTTGTTTAAGTTGGGGAGGATGTGACGACCCGACCCGTCATCTCATAAGTTACCGCTCCATTTCCCCATTTTTTGCTTCTTATTGCTTCATTATTTGTATCCTGTGTGATCGAATTGATTTGGAGTGGTTTTGGTAAGAAATGAGACACTTAGTCTCTTTAAGGAAGGCTTAGTTTGGAAAAATCAACCGGACATTGACTTATGAGTTAGAGCGCTCAGTTATGGATTACGATGATTCGGTTCGCTTTGGGGGATGATTTGTGACTTAGGAGTGTGATCGAAAATGATTTTGGAGGTCCGGTGTAGAATTAGGCTTGAATTGGCGAAGTTAGTATTTTGGCGAATTCCGGTGATAGGTGAGATTTTGATCCGGGTGTCAGAATGAAATCCGTGAGTTGTTGTAGCTTCATTGTGTCATTTAGGATGTGTGTGCAAAATTTCAGGTCATTCGGACATCGTTTGGTCGGGTTTTTGATCGAAAGTGTGTTTCGGAAGTTTTAGAAGAACTTAGGTTTGAATTCGATGTAATTTGATGGTTTTGGTGTTGTTTGAGGTGTTTTAAGGATTGGAACAAGTTTGAATGATGTTTTAAGATGCGTTGATGCTTTTGGTTGAGGTCTCGTGGGCCTCGGGTGTGTTTCGTGTTGTATCGCGCTCTTATTTGAAGTTTCAACGTCGTTTCTTTGGACATAAAGGGGTACCATATTAAGTAAATGACCTCCAAACTAAGTTTTTATTGAACCATTAGATCTGTATCGTAATTTCGGAGCCATAGCAAAAAGAATCGTCGAATTTGGACATCGTATGAGGGAGTTATGCTCATTTCCGTGTCGAGAAAGTGTTGGTTGCTGTCATAACCGCAGAAGCGGAAATTTGCCGCAAAAGCGGAAATTTTTCCGCAAAAGCAAAATTTTCCGTAAAAGCAGAAAATTTTCCGCAGAAGCGAAAAAATGGCATGGGAAGAGATGGACTTTGTTCCCATTTTCCATTTTTGACGATTTGGAGCTTGGATAAGGCGATTTTTCGAGATATTTTTTGGAGAAAACAACAGGGTAAGTGTTCTTAACTCAATTTTGGTTATATTACTCGAATCTATTGCAAGTATTGGCATTAAATCCATGAATTTAGCTGGAAAAGCTTAGAAACCCTCTCGAATAGATTTGAGGGTCGAAATGAAATGGGAATTGGATAATTTTGGTATGGTTAGAGTCGGGGGAAGATAAGGAACCCGTTGATGTAAAAATTTCTGAATTTCGAGACGTGGGCCCGGGCTCGGGTTTTTGCTAATTTCGAGAATTTTGGTATTTTTCGATTGTTTTGATTGGGCTTTGTTCCCATAACATATTTTGACATATTCATTCTAATTATGGATAGATTCGACGCACGTGGAGGCCAATTCAAAGGGCAAAGGCGTAGCAAGCTAAAAAAGTAGTCGGTTCGAGGTGAGTAACGATGTTAAATGATGTCCTAAGGGTTTGAAACCCCAAATTTGCACATCATTATATATTGAGGTGACTTTGTGATGACCCAAAGGGTCATCACCTGTTTTCTCTCTTTTCCACGCTTCCGAGGCCTTGAAAACCTCACTTCTAGCCGCCTCGATTTGCGTGCATAGTCCAAACGCATAGCCGAAAAGCTTAAATATCAATCCTGTGTAAAAATTGATGAATTTTGATATTAATATGATTAATATTGACTTTGGTCAATATTTTAGGTAAACGGACCCGTACCCGTAATTTGACGATCCCGGAGGGTTCGTAGTGTGAAATTGTTTTCTGAAATTAATTAAGGAAAATAGAAATGAAATTTGATCACAAGAATGTGGTATCGGACTTGTATTTTGGTTCCGACGCGCGGTACAAGTCTTATATGTGATTTAAGCGCTTTCTATAAAGTTTGGTTGAAAACGGGCGTCATTTGACGTTTTCGAACTTAAAAAAATGGAAAATTTATGTTTTATGAAAAGTTGGAAGAAATCATGTGATTTGAGGCTTGATTCTATGTATATGATGTTATTTTGGCGATTTGATCGCACGAGTAAGTCCGTAAGATGTTTTAGAGGTTGTGTGCATATTTGGTTTGGAGTCCCGAGGGCTCGAGTGAGTTTTGAGTGGGTCCCGAGAGGTCTTAGACTAAAAAATAGCAAGTGGTTGCAGGTTCAAGAATTGCAGGCCCCCAGCGCGCCCTCGGTCAAATCCGCGCGATCCGCGCTGGAAGCCGCGCGGCCGCGGTACATCTTTGTGCGGTCCACGTGGCTAAGTTCATAGGGACCAATGGTCCTAGGTCGACCAGTGTGTAGCAATCCGGATGTGTAGCCCAGAAGGCTTAGATATATGAATTATGTGAGAAAAATGCTAAATTTTGATATTAAGTTGAATAAATTTGACTCCGGTCAACTTTTTCGGTAAACGGATCCGGACCCGTAATTTGACGGTCCCGGAAGGTCCGTAGGAAAATATGAGACTTGGCATACGCCCGGAATCGAATTCCGAGGTCCCAAGTCCGAGAAATGAATATTTGTACGAAATTTTTTTATGGAAATAATTAAGAAAATTGGAAATGAAATTTGATTAAAAGGCTATGGTATCGGGCCCGTATTTTGGTTCCATCACCCGGTACAAGTCTTATATATGGTTTAAGTGCTTCCTGTAAAGTTTGGTTGAAAACGGACGTCGTTTGACGTATTTTGGACTTAAAATGGGAATTCGATGTTTTATGAAAATTTAGAGGAAATAATGAGTTTTAGGCTCGATTCGATGCATATGATGTTATTTTGGCGATTTGATCACACGGATAAGTTCGTAGGGTGTTTTTGAGGTTGTGTGCATATTTGGTTTGGAGCCCTGAGGGCTCGGGTGAGTTTTGGATAGGTGTCGGATTGCATTTTTGAACTTGTAAAAATCTAGTATGTTTTCTTCTGTGATCTTCACATTTGCGAAGATGAGCCTTGCAATTGCGAGCTTTGAGTCGCAATTGCAAAGCCTTGGACCTGGGCATATGATCGCAAATGCGATCCAATTTCTCGCAAATGCGAACGAGAGATTTCTGGGCACTAATCGCAAACACGATCCTTGTGCTCGCAAAAGCGAAATTAGGCTGATCGCAACTGCGGTCTTTATGTTCGCAAATGCGAAATCTGGCAAATTAGTAAGGGTTCGCAAATGCGAACCTAGCTTCGCATTTACCACATTTGTTTGGGGTTCGCAATTGCGATAACTGAGACCCAACAATTTCATAGTTAGTCGATTTTCCACCATTTTTCACCATTCTTTCAAGACCCAAACCCCATAGGCAATTTTTCAAGGACAAAACTTCTTCCAAATCATTTGTAAGTCGATTTTTACTTAATTCTTTCAATCATTTGCATTATTTAACTTGTTTTCCACTTAAAATTAATGGATTTCATGGGATTGGTGGTTTGGGGTAAAACCTAGGTTTTTCTAAAATTGGGGATTTGGACCTCAATTTGAGGTCCGATTTCAAAAGAAATTATATATTTGGGTTCGTGGGGGAATGCATAACCGGATTTTGGTTCGAACTTTGGGTTTCGACCACGTTAGCCTGAGGGGCATTTTGGTCATTTTACCTAAATTTGCGTCTTAGGTGTAAATTAAATAGTAGAATTAGTTGCTTGAGATGTTATTTACGAGATGTAATTGAAATGGATAGATTTGGGTCATTTGGAGTTAGATAGATTTGGCACAAGAGTGATTTCAAGTTGATTTTTGGAGCCGATTGAGATAAGTGACTTGTCTAACCTTGTGCCCTTTCCCCTTAGGATATGATATTTTGTAATAGAAATGCATTGTGCATGAGGTGACGAGCGCGTACTTGAGCTAATTGTTGAAAATTTGGTTTTTAGTTAAGATATTGAGATTGAGTTTTCTTTCGAATTTACTTTATTCTATAACCTGTGTTAGATTAGAAAAGCATGTTTGGTTGATTTAAATTGCCTATTTGCTTAAGTTTCCTGGACTGTACTACGTGAAGCATGTTAGGCTAGTACTACCTGTTGCTTGTATTTTTTGTACTTCATTTCTGAATATCTTCTAGTTCTGGTTCCGCATTTACATTGGGACTACGGATGTGGGATTCTGGTAGCTCCCCCTTGTTTGTTTACTTTGGGACTGCGGGTTCGATTCCCGATAGATCCCCCTGCATATTTACTTTAGGACTGCGGGTTAGATTCCCGATAAATCCCCCCCTGCACATTAGTAGTTGGACTACGGGACGGTATCCCGGGAGATCCTTCGGATATACTCATATGGTGGACTACCGGACGGTATACTAGAGGCGTGAGTTGAGTTTGGAGCATTTGAGGTAAGTGTTTGGTCTAACTTTGGCTCGAGGGAATAGGAGTAGAGTCTTATTTGCTAATTGCTATTTGTCGAGTACGGTGTATAGGCATGGTGACGAGTATTTATAAACTGGTGTCTAGCATGACCGTGTGTCCTTATCTTGAGGTTATCCTGAATTGTTGTGATCCTTCCATGCTTATTTGATGATTTCTATATACTGTAAAGAGCATGAGACAGAGATTATGATTACTAAACTCCGTGGAGCAACGGCTCGAGTTGTGTTACGGATTGGGGAGGTATATGATATGAAATGACTCTTTGGAGCGATGGCTCGAATGTTAAAGTGAATTATAAGTGACAAGTGTAAGAAAGAGAAAGAGTTGATGGTTACTCCCTTGTCGGGACGTGTTATTGGTTTTGTTGATTTTTCTCCCTCGCCGGGATTTAGTTGTGTTGTTATATTCCCTTGCCGAGATTGCTGTCACTAGTTGTTATCCCCCCTTACCCAATACTTGCGATTGTTGATTGGGTGAGGTTTTGTTATTTATATATGGATCGGGTTGCACGCCGCAATAGTGATAATCGTGAATCGGGTTGCACGCCGTAACGATACTATATATTTATGGATCGGGTTGCACGCCGCAACAACACTGTATATTTATGGATCGGTTGCACGCTGCAATAGTGATAATTGCGGATCGGGTTGCACGCCGCAACAGTATTGTTATGTGATCGGATCGGGTTGCGCGCCGCAACAAATTATAGCTTAAGTGTGTTTTTTCCGGATTTAAGTTTTTGTTGGTTGTTCTAGCCTTAAGTTTAGACTTCTTATTTTAACTATTGCCTCCCCACAGCATGTTTCCCCCTCCTTTTATAAACTGCTTATTTCCTGTTTATTTTTCCGCAATATAGTTCATAACTGCATAGGTTTATCTGGTAGTCTGGTCTAGCCTCGTCACTACTTCGCCGAGGTTAGGCTAGGCACTTACCAGCACATGAGGTCGGTTGTGTTGATGCTACACTTTGTGCATCTTTTTGCACAAATCACAGCATCGGAGCAGCAACTTTTGGACAACAGTAGAGGATTCGAAAGTTGACTTCAGTCCAGAGACCCCGAGGTAGCCTTGCTGATGTTCGCAGGCCCGGAATCTCTCCATCTCTATTTTAGTTTGTTATCTTTGCCGAAACAAACAGTTTTATTCTTTATTCGAACCTTGTATTTAGTATTCTCTAGACGTTCGTGAGTTTTGTGATGGGTAGAGGGATTTTGTTAAAACTTCCGCATTTCTTTCAGTTAATTATATTTGAGACTTCCGCTTTATTATTAAATGCCTCGTTGTTTCTAATATGTCGATGTTCGTTAAAAGAGGAAATTGATAATTGGCTTGCCTAGCTCCTATTAGTAGCCATCACGACTCCCGAGGGTGGGAAATTCGGGTCGTGACAAGTTGGTATCAGAGCACTAGGTTACGTAGGTCTCACAACTCACGGACAAACTTGGTAGAGTCTGAGGGATCGGTACAGAGAGGTCTGCATTTATCCCAGAGGCTACAGATTTAGGAAAGTTTCACATTTGTTCTTTCTTGTCATGCGATTCTGCTTCTCAAAAACTGATTTTCTTTCTACTATGTTCTTTGGCAGATGGCGAAAACACGTGCTTTCTCTTCTACCGCGTAGCAG
Organism: Nicotiana glauca; assembly: GCA_026770625.1. Lineage (NCBI taxonomy): Eukaryota > Viridiplantae > Streptophyta > Magnoliopsida > Solanales > Solanaceae > Nicotiana > Nicotiana glauca. The sequence goes on from MU740576.1 coordinate 117,415, forward strand.
CCCGAGCCCCCAGCAGCAACTCCTACGAGGGGCAGAGGGTGAGGCCGAGGCCGTGCCAGAGGCCGAGGCAGGGGCAGAGCTCAGCCCCGGGCAGCAGTCCCAGAGGTGGAGCCTCATGTTGATTAAGATGAGCAGGTTCCAGCCCCCAGCAGCTCCGATGGGCCCAGCTCAGGTCCTAGAGGGGTTCGAAATCACCCCAGTTCTTCAGGACGCTTTGGTCATATTGGAAGGCTTTGTGGAGAGCGTCTCTCGAGCGAGTTTGCTTCCAGTAACACTAGCCACTTCTCAGGCTAGAGGAGCAGTTCATCCATGTACTGTGACCCAGGCCGGTGATGGAGCGGCTATGTCCGCAGATGCTTTGTGGAGGCTTGATAGGTTCTCCAAGCTCTTCACTACCACATTCAGCGATACTTCTTCAGAGGATCCATAGGATTTCTTATTTAGCTGCCATGAGATCCTTCAGACTATGGGTATTGTGGAGACCAATGGGGTCGGCTTCGCCACCTTTTGACTAGCAGGATCCGCCAAGACTTGGTGGAGGGACTATTATTTATCTAAACCAGCAGGGTCACCATTATTGACTTGGGACCAGTTACTAAGCGAGATGGCTCTTCGCAGGCAGTTTGAGCGCCTCCAGCAAGGCTCTAAGACATTTACTCAATATGAGACTCGGTTCATTGATCTAGCATGCCATGCTATTGTTATACTTCCCATTGAGAGAGAGAGAGAGAGTGCGGAGGTTCATTGATGGATTGATTCAGCCGATCCGTCTCCAGATGGCTATGGGAGCCGGGAGTGAGATCTCTTTTCAGGAGGCGGCCAATGCGACCCGTAGAGTTGAGATGGCTCTTACACGGGGAGGTGGTCATGGGTTAGATAAGAGGCCCCGTCATGCAGGTGGGTTCAGTGGTACCTCGTCTGGAGGTAGAGATTTTTATGATAGATGACATCCTCCGAGGCCCTTTTAGTCAGCCCTCCAGGTGTCTCATGGTACTTCAAAGGGTCGTGGTTCTCAGTCGCATTATTCTGACCAGCAGCTTCACAATTACCCATCAGCACCCATCAGTGCCCCACCACTTCAGAGTTTCCGGGGTGGACATTCAGGTCGACAGGTTCAATCACAGTCTTCTCAGCTGCAGCATTCAGGCGGGTGCTCTGAGTGTGGTGAGTATGGTCACATCAGGAGGGCTTGCCCGAGGTTGAGGGGTGCTTAGTCACAGTAGCAGGGTCCTCGTCCTATGATACAGGCATCAGGTGATCCACTTGCCGCCCAGCCAGCTAGAGGCGGGGGTAGAGGCCATAGAGGTAGAGGTAGAGATCAGAGAGGTGGAGCTCGAACCGCTAGAGGTAGAGGCCAGCCAACAGCCGATTGTCCTAGAGATATAGTTTAGGGAGGTAGGGCCCAGTCCCGGTGTTATGCTCTTCCAGCCAGGCCAGAGGTTGAGTCTTCAAATGCAGTTATTACAGGTACTATTCTGGTCTGATAGGGATGCTTCCGTGCTATTTGACCATGGGTCTACGTATTCGTATGTGTCATCCTATTTTGCACCCTACTTGGTCATGCCTAGTGATGCTTTGGGTATTCCTGTTTATGTATCTACACCAGTGGGTGATTCTATAGTGGTCGACCGAGTGCATCGTTCCTGTGTGGTAGTGTTTGAGGGTCTTGAGACCCGTGTTGATTTATTGCTCTTACACATGGTGGATTTTGACGTTATATTAGGGATGGATTGGTTGTCCCCGTATCACGCTATCTTGGATTGTCACTCCAAGACCGTGACCTTCGCTTTGCCAGATTTTCCCCGTTTGGAGTGGAGAGGGACCCCAGGGCATACCACCCGCAGAGTTATTTCATATGTGAAGGCTCGATGCATGGTCGAGAAGGGGTGTTTAGCTTATCTGGCGTACGTTCGCGATTCCAGCGCATAGGTCCTTTCTATTGATTTTGTTCCTATCTTTCGGGAGTTCCCCGAGGTTTTCCCTTCAGACCTGCCGGGTATGCCGCCCGATAGGGATATTGATTTTTGTATTGATCTGGCTCCGGACACTCAGCCCATTTCTATCCTGCCGTATCGTATGGCCCCGCCAGAGTTGAAAGAGTTAAAGGATCAGTTGCAGGATTTGCTGGAGAAGGGTTTCATTAGACCCAGTGTTTCTCCTTGGGGTGTGCCGGTGTTATTTGTGAAGAAAAAGGATAGTTCGATGAAGATGTGCATGGATTATCGGCAATTGAACAAAGTGACGATTAAGAACAAGTATCCACCGCCGAGGATTGACGATTTGTTCGACCAGCTTCAGGGTGCGAAGGTGTTTTCAAACATAGACTTGAGATCTGGCTACCATCAGCTGAGGATTAGGGCGTCTGATGTCCCTAAGACAGCATTTTCCGCACTCGGTATGGGCATTATGAGTTCCTGGTCATGTTGTTTGGGTTGACCAATGCCCCGACAGCATTTATGGAGTTGATGAACCGAGTGTTCAGGCCTTATTTGGACTTGTTCGTGATAGTCTTTATTGATGATATTCTGGTGTACTCCCGTAGCCATGATGAGCACGAGCAGCACCTCACAGTGGTTCTTCAAACTCTGAAGGATAACCAGTTATATGCTAAGTTGTCGAAGTGCGAGTTCTGGTTGAGTTCGGTTGCATTTCTGGGTCATGTTGTATCAGCAGAGGGTATTCAGGTGGACCCGAAGAAGATTGAGGCAGTCAAGAACTAGCCTAGACCAGCACCAGCTACCGAGATTCGGAGTTTTTTGGGGTTAGCAGGCTATTATCATCGGTTCGTGGAGAGATTTTCATCTATTGCAACCCTGATGACCAGATTGACCCAGAAGGGTGCCCAGTTCAGATGGTTAGATGAGTGAGAGGCGAGCTTTCTGAAGCTCAAGACAGCTCTGGCTACAACACCGGTATTGGTTTTGCCCACAGGTTCTGGGCCTAATACGGTCTATTGTGACGCTTCCCATATTGGACTTGGTGCATTATTGATGCAGGATGGCAGAGTCATTGCCTATGCTTCGAGGCAGTTGAAGATCCATGAGAAGAATTATCCGATTCATGATCTAGAGTTGGCAGCTATTGTTCATGCTTTGAAGATTTGGAGACATTACCTATATGGTGTGACGTGTGAGGTGTACACTAATTACAAGAGTATTCAATACTTGTTCAAGCAAAAGGAGTTGAACTTGAGGCAAAGGAGATGGTTAGAGTTATTGAAAGATTATGATGTTACTATTTTGTATCACCTGGGGAGAGCCAATGTGGTGGCCGATGCATTGAGTAGGAAGTCCGCCGCATGGGTGTCTTGCTTATATTCCAGTCAGCCAGAGACCGCTTGATTTGGATATTCAGGCCTTGGCCAATCAATTTTTGAGGTTGGGTATTTCTGAGCCTAGTAGAGTGTTAGCTTGCATGGTCAGCGTTCCTCATTATTGGAGCGTATCCGTGATCGGCAGTTTGATGATCCCAATTTGTGTGTCCTGAGAGACACGATGCAGCGTGGAGGTGCCACGAAGGTGACCTTAGATAGCGATGGTGTTTTGAGATTGCAGGGGCGAGTTTGTGAGCCCAATATCGATGGGATTCGAGAGTTGATCTTAGCGGAGGCCCATAGTTCTCGGTATTCTATTCACCCGGGCGCCGCGAAGATGTATTAGGACTTGCGGCAGCATTATTGGTGACGTAGGATAAAGAAGGATATTGTTGCATATGTGGCTCGATGTTTGAACTGTCAGCAGGTTAAGTATGAGCATCAGAGGCGTGGTGGATTGTTTCAGAGGATTAAGCTTCCTGAGTGGAAGTGGGAGAGGATTATCATGGATTTCATTACAGGACTTCCGTTGACTCGGAAGAAGTTCGATGCGATGTGGGTTATCGTTGATAGGATGACCAAGTCAGCACATTTCATTCCTATAGCAGTCTCCTATTCATCTGAGAGGTTAGCTGAGATTTATATCCGGGAGATTGTTCGCCTTCATGGTGTGCCAGTATCTATCATTTCGGACCGGGGTACGCAGTTTACCTCGCGTTTCTGGGGTGCAGTTCAGCGAGAGTTGGGCACACGGGTTGAGTTGAGAACAACGTTTCATCCTCAGACGGACGGTCAGTCCGAGCGGACTATTTAGATTTTGGAGGATATGCTCTGGGCTTGTGTTATCGACTTTGGAGGTTCGTAGGATTAGTTCTTGCCTTTAGCAGAGTTCGCCTACAACAACAGCTACCACTCTAGCATTCAGATGTCCCCATATGAGGCATTGTATGGTAGGCGATGTCGGTCCCCAGTTGGATGGTTTGAGCCGGGAGAAGCTCGGTTATTGGGTACAGATTTAGTTCAGGAGGCCTTAGATAAGGTCAAGATAATTCAGGACAGGCTTCGTTCGTCTAGGACGTGGTAAAAGTGTTATGCAGATCGTAAGGTCCGGGATGTAGCTTTCATGGTTGGTGAGCGGGTCTTGCTCCGAATGTCGCCTATGAAAGGCGTGATGAGATTTGGGAAGAAGGGCAATCTTAGCCCTAGGTTCATTGGTCCATTTGAGATTCTAGATCGTGTGGGAGAGGTGGCTTATAGACTTGCCTTGCCACCTAGCTTGTCATTCGTGCATTCAGTGTTTTATGTGTCCATGCTTCGGAGGTATCACGGCGATCCAGCCCACGTGTTAGATTTCAGCACTGTCTAGTTGGACAAGGATCTGTCCTATGAGGAGGAGCCGGTAGCTATTCTAGACCGGCAGGTTCTTCAGTTGAGATCCAAGAGTTTTCCTTCAGTGCGTGTCCAATGAAGAGATCAGCCTCCTGAGGCATCGACCTGGGAGTCCGAATCTGATATGCGGAGCCGTTATCCTCATCTATTTCCCGACTCAAATACTTCTTTCTTTTGTCCGTTCGAGGACGAACGGTTGTTTTAGAGGTGGAGAATGTGACGACCCAAAGGGTCATCGCCTATTTTCTCTCTTTTCCGCCCTTCCGAGGCCTTGAAAACCTCACTTCTAGTTGCCTCGATTTGTGTGCGTAGTCCAAGCGCGTAGCCGGAAAGCTTAAATATGAATCTTGTGTAAAAATTGATGAATTTTGATATTAATATGATTAATGTTGACTTTGGTCAACATTTTGGATAAACGGACCCGGACCCGTGATTTGATGGTCCCGGAGGGTCCGTAGACAAATATGAGACTTGGGCATATGCCCGGAATCGAATTCCGAGCTCCCAAGCCCGAGAAATGAATTTTTGTGTGAAATTGTTTTCTGAAATTAATTAAGGAAAATGCAAAGGAAATTTGATCAGAATACTATGGTATCTGACTCGTATTTTGGTTCTGATGCCCGGTACAAGTCTTATATGTGATTTAAGCACTTTCTGTAAAGTTTGGTTGAAAACGAACGTCATTTGACGTGTTTCGGACTTAAAAAAATGGAAAATTTGCATTTTATGAAAAGTTGGAATAAATCATGTGATTTGAGGCCTAATTCTATGTATATGATGTTATTTTGGCAATGTAATCGCACGAGTAAGTCTGTAAGATATTTTTGAGGTTGTCTGCATATTTGGTTTGGAGCCCCGAGGGCTCGGGTGAGCTTTGAGTGGGTCCCGGGAGGTCTTAGACTTAGAAATAGCAGGTGGTTGCAGGTTCAGGAATTGCAGGCCCCCAGCGCGCCCGCGGTCGAATCCGCGTAGTCAGCGTTGGAAGCCGCGCGGCCGCGGTACATCTCCGCGCGGTCTGCGTGGCTAAGTTCAGAGAGGCCAGTGGTCCTAGGTCGACCAGAGCGGCCGCGTGCCAAGTCTGCGCGGTCCGCGCTGGGTAGGTTCAGAGAGGTCTTCAGGTCCCTTCGACCAGCGCGGCCGCGTGCCAAATTTGCGCGGTCTGTGCTTGGTGGGTTCAGAGGGGGATCATTTCCAGTCCCTCAGCGTGGCCGAGGCGCACTTTTGCGCGGTCTGCGCTGAGCCTCCAGTTGGGTATAAAAGGCCGGGGTTTCAGTCATTTTTTAATTTTTTCAAAACCCAAAACACAGGAATCGATTTTCCAAACGATTCTTCTTCTTCAAAACGAGGGGTAAGTGATTTATAACTTATTTTCTTTACTCCTTAACATCTTTAAACAAAATTTCAAACTTCAAAACAAAGATTTCAATGGGAAATTTGGGAATTTTGGGTAGAACGTAGGTTTTCGTAAAATTAGGGAATTGGACCTCAAATTGAGGTCCGATTCCAAAAAAAATCATAGATATGAACTCGTGGGGGAATGGGTAACCGGGTTTTGGTTCGAACCTTGGGTTTTGACCACGTGGGCCCGGGGGCGTTTTGGGAATTTTTGAGTAAAACTTTGGGAAATTCATTTTCAAGCATTCAAATTGATTCAATTAGCATTTGTTCATACATTCAAGTAATTTGTGACTAGATTCGAGTGGTTTGGTGGTAAATTCGAGGGGTAAAGCTATACTAGAGGCTTGAGTTGAGTTTGGAGCATTCGAGGTAAGTGTTTTGTCTAACTTTGNAACTGGTGTCTAGCATGATCGTGTGTCCTTATCTTGAGGTTATCCTGAATTGATGTGATCCTTCCATGCTTATTTGATGATTTCTATATACTGTAAAGAGCATGAGACAGAGATTATGATTACTAAACTCCGTGGAGCAATGGCTCGAGTTGTGTTATGGATTGAGAAGGTATATGATATGAAATGACTCTTGGAGCGATGGCTCGAATGTTAAAGTGAATTATAAGTGAGAAGTGTAAGAAAGAGAAAGAGTTGATGGTTACTCCCTTGCCGGGACGTGTTATTGGTTTTGTTGATTTTTCTCCCTTGCCGGGATTTAGTTGTGTTGTTATATTCCCTTGCCGGGATTGCTGTCATTAGTTGTTACCCCCCTTACCCCCTTACTTGCGATTGTTGATTGGGTGAGGTTTTGTTATTTATATAAGGATCGGGTTCACGCCGCAATAGTAATAATCGTGGATCGGGTTGCACGCCGCAACGACACTATATATTTATGGATCGGGTTGCACACCGCAACAACACTGTATATTTATGGATCGGGTTACACGCCGCAACAACACTGTATATTTATGGATCGGGTTGCACACCGCAACAGTATTGTTAATGATCAGATCGGGTTGTGCACCGCAACAAATTATAGCTTAAGTATGTTTATTCCGGATTTAAGTTTCCGTTGGCTGTTTTTTCCTTAAGTTTAGACTTCTTGTTTTTACTGTTGCCTCCCCACAACATGTTTCCCCTTCCTTTTATAAACTGCGTATTTCCTGTTTATTTTTCCGCAATATAGTTCATAACTGCATAGGTTTATCTGGTAGTCTGGTCTAGCCTCGTCACTATTTCGCTGAGGTTAGGCTAGGCACTTACCAGCACATAGGGTCGGTTGTGCTGATGCTACGCTCTATGCATCTTTTTGCATAGATCACAGCGCCGGAGCAACAGCTTTTGGACAGCAGTAGAGGATTCGAAAGTTGACTTCAGTCCAGAGACCCCGAGGTAGCCTTGCTGACATCCACAGGCCCGGAATCTCTCTATGTCTATTTTAGTTTGTTATCTTTGTACCGAAACAAAAAGTTTTATTCTTCATTCGAACCTTGTATTTAGTATTCTCTAGACGTTCGTGAGTATTGTAGAGGATTTTGTCAAAACTTCCGCATTTCTTTCAGTTAATTATATTTGAGACTTCCGCTTTTTTATTAAATGCTTCGTTGTTTCTAATATTGTTGATGTTCGTTAAAAGAGGAAATTGATAATTGGCTTGCCTAGCTTCTATTAGTAGGCGCCATCACGACTCCCGAGGGTGGGAAATTCGGGTCGTGACAGACTTGCACGCCGGATAGCGAGCGTGGGGTAGAACACCGTTGGGGATTGTGACTTAGTCCATCCCGATTGATGATTTTACCACGTATTTGACTGAAATTTATTTGTTATTATCATAGTTTGGGTTGATTGCCACATTTGGGATTCGTGCCAATTATTTGAACCCTTCGGTGATTTTTATCACTATTTCCTCACTGTTTTGACTTGTATTTGAACTCAGTCCTGTTGATATTTATGGTTTTACAAACTCAGCCACTTTTACTCAGATTAGAGACTTAAATGATATTTCTAAATGATAATTTGGGCTGGGAACTGTTGTATTTGAACTGTTGTGATGATATTCTGACTGAGTGTGGCTGAGGGCCAAATGTGAGGATACACTGAGTGATACAAGGCCGTGAGGATACACTGAGTGATATGAGGCCGAGGGCCTGGATGTGAGGGTTTTATATTATGGATCGGGTTGCACGCCGCAGCGATACTTATATATATATATAATTAATATATATATATTAATTATATTGTGGATCGGTCTACGCGTCGCAACGATATAGCGCTTGGGCTGTAGGAGCCCCTCCGGAGTCTGCACACCCCCAGTGAGCGCCGCCGACGTTAAATGGATCGGGCTGCACGCCGCGATATATGGATCAAGCTACACGCCGCAGCGGTTACTATATGATAGTGTTCTGAGAGTGAGCCCGAGGGGCTGATACTGTTCTGAGTTACTGATAGTCTGATACTGAGCCCGAGGGGCAGATTTCTACTTGTCATTTTGATACTAAGCTCGAGGGGCAGATTTCGACTTGTTATTTTGATATTGAGCCCGAGGGGCAGATTTCTACTTGTCATTTACTGCCAAATTACCTGTTTTTAATAGTTTAAAAGAGATTTCATATGATATTTCATTGATTTGCTATTTAAATGATTTTACTGCTTCTGTATAGAATGCTTTGTGCCTTTACGTGTTTTCTCGCTTTCAACCATTATTTATATTTATTGCTCACTGGGTCGGATTACTCACATTACTCCTTGCATTGTGTGTGCAGATTCAGGCATTGCAGATTCCCATCCCCGAGAGCTGATCCTTCCAGTCCAGGCAGTATTTTTCAGAGATTACGAGGTAGTTGTTGGCGCCCCCAGCCCCCGTGACTCATTTATATTATTATTTCCATGTTATTTGAACTATTGTATCGGATTTTGTATTTAGTAGACTTGTGTCAGGATTTCTTAGTTGCTCATGACTTGTGACACCCCGGTTAGGGCTGTGTTGGGTTGAATTTCCGTATCTTTATCCATATTTTTCCGCTATTTTGTATCATTAAACCATGATTATACTATAATTGTGTTAAATAACTATTTTAAAGGACGAATTGGGTTGACTCGCTGGTCTTGTCTTCACGAGAGGCGCCATCATGGTCGGGTTCGGGATTTGGGTCGTGATAGTTCCTCCTTTAGACGGACTCGTTCCCTTAGGAAGAAAAGATGTTCATTTTGAGGTAACTTATGGATGGCAAAACAGCTACTGAGCTGGTATTACTGGGCAGCACTCATTTCAGGACCTGGCCATTGAAACTACTGAGCACTTACCAGTGACTAGTGTTTAAGTATTACACATGTATGAACCAAAAGTATACAATAGTTAATAAAAGAATCAGGCTTTTTGACCATTAAATTTATATATAATGTGTAACTTTTTATACAAAATGATTTTGTTGCTCTTGTTTCATATATTGTCATTGTCATGCAAGCCAGGACATAAAACCAAGCCAAAAAGGTAACAGTGAATTATTTTCAACATTTGCTATATATCAAGCTAAGATCGAAAGGACAATAGAAGACGAGGAAGGCAGTTGTTTATTAAAGATAGCTTCTTCTCTAGTGAACGTCATTCATTCTGGCTGGTGACAATTCAATAAGTTCTCTATTCATTCTGGCTGGTGACAACAGTTTATTGGTGCTTTTGGTTGAGGTCCCGGGGGCCTCGGGATGATTCCGGGTGGTTAACGGGAAGATTGGAGAAGTGTTGCAGCAGCTGAACCATTGCTGCTTCTGGTATTTTCGCATCTGCGGCTTGGGAACCGCAGATGCGGCGCCGCAGAAGCGGCTAGATGGCCGCAGAAGCGACTTTGCTCCTTTCCCTCAGAAACCGCAGAAGCGGCTCAGGCATCGCAGATACGGACTCCAGTGTTCCCTTAGTTTCCGCAGAAGCGGAAATTCACCCGCAGATGCGACTTCGCACCTGTGACCTTTTTATCGCAGATGCGGTCCTTGGCCCTTTAGTGAAAACCGTAGAAGCGACTCTTGTTCTGCAGATGCGTTCCCTTGTCCACAGAAGCGGAAATCCCTGTTCATAAATAGATGCGGTCCCTTGTACGCAGAAGCGGAAATCCCTGTTCAGAAATAGAAATTTCGAGGGTTAGTTTTCAAAAGTTAGAAAAATCAAATTGAGCCGGGAGAGGGCGATTTTTAGAGGGTTTTGGAGAGGAGATTATTGGGTAACGTTTCTTTAATCCTTTCTAGTTATATTTCATCATTATGTAGTTAAATCCTTCACTAAAATTCGAATTTGAGGATCAAAATTTGAAAAAAATTGGGTAAAACTTCATAGGCTAAAGTATTGAGTTTAGAGTGGGTGTTTGACCTCCGATTTGGGAGATTTCTATATGGCTATACTCATGAGAGTACGAGGGTTTGAAAATGTAAAAGTTATTCGATTCCGAGATGTTGGTTTGAAGGGCATTTTGGTCATTTTACCTAAATTTGCGTCTTAGCTTTAAATTAAATAGTAAAATCTGTTGTTTGAGGTGTTATTTATAATATGTGATTGGATTGAATAGATTTGGGCCATTTGGAGTCGGATACTCGTGGCAAAGGCGTGGTTTCTAGTTGATTTTGAGCCGGTTCGAGGTAAGTGGCTTATCTAACCTTGTGTGGGGGACCTTTCCCCTTAGGATTTGTTATTTGGTACTTGAGTGCCTTGTACGCGAGGTGACGAGCGCGTACTTGAGCCAATTGTTGAAAATTCGATTTTTACTTAAAGATATTGAGACTGAGTTTCCTTCATATTTGCCTTATTTTACTTGCAATTATAACCCGTGTTATATTAGAAAAGCATGTTTAGTTGATTCAACTTGCCTAATTGTTTAAGTTGCCTTGACTGTACTACGTGAAGCATGCTAGGTAGTACTACCTGTTGCTTGTCTTTTGTACTTCATTTCTGAGTATCTTCTGGTTGTGGTTGCGCATTTATATTGGGACTACGGATGTGGGATTCCTGTAGCTCCCCCCCTTGTTTGTTTACTTTGGGACTATAGGTTCGATTCCTGGTAGATCCCCCTGCACTTTTACTTTGGGACTGCGGGTTAGATTCCCGATAGATACCCCTGCACATTGATAGTTGGACTACGGGATGGTATCCCGGGAGATCCTTCGAATTTACACATATGATGGACTACGGGACGGTATCCCGGGAGATCCACTGGACAGTTGAGAAAAGGACTACAGGACCTCCTGGGAGATCCTCATTGTTATCATTGGTATTGAGTTGTACATATTCTGTGTTTATTCTATTCTTTGTGTAGTTGTTATTGCCTTGTTTAACTTGTCTATTCTCACTTATGTACTCATTATTACTGTCAGTTTTCATATTGTTAATTCATATTATGTTGTTTGACCTCAGTAGGGCCCTGACCTTCCTCGTCACTACCCAACCGAGGTTAGGCTTGGCACTTACTGAGTACCGTTGTGGTGTACTCATGCCCCTTCTGTGCATGTTTTTCATGTGCATCGCCAGGTACCTCCACTCAGGTGTACTATCCTCGAGGCGGAGAGATCTAGCGTAGACTTCGAGGTATATCTGTCGCGTCCGCAGACCAAGAGTCTTTATTTTGTTCCAGCTTTAGTAGTTAATCTATCCATTTGTTTTAGTTGTTTAGACATTCTGGAATTAGAGCAGCATATTACATTTCTATTAGCCTGTGGTTCCCGTAAGTTTTCGGGTTTTGGGATAAGATTTTAGACTTTCGCAATTTATTTTTGAGTTGTATATGCCAGGTGGAACTTATATACCATTTTCTTCTAGTTTTGCTTAATTTAATTAAATGTTTCCGCAAGTTATATTAATTTCCGCATTGTTAGGCTTACCTAGTTGTAAGAACTAGGTGCCATCACGACATGTTCATGGAGGGTGAACTGGGGTCGTGACACATTATTACTGAACTGTTGAGATACTGAACTGAACTGCATTGACTGAATATTTATCTACCATGAATATGTGAATACTGAACTAACATAGATATCTCAATATTGAACTCGCATGAATATTCGAGAATTGAACTAACATCAATATTAGAGTACTAAGCTGGCATGAAATATCTAAGTATTGGACTGACATGAGTAGTTGAGTATTGAACTGACTTGAATATCTGAGTATTGAACTGGCATGAGTATCTGAGTACTGAACTGACATGAGTATCTGAGTACTGAACTGGCATGAGTATCTGAGTACTGAACTGGCTTGAATGTTCTAACATGAGATCTGAATACTAAAAACATAAATGTCGTGACATGAGATCTGAATATTGGAAATTTGAATTTTATAACATGATACGTGAAATACTAGTAGTATACAACCACTAATTATGGTGGAAATTCTAACCCATAAGCTACTTACCCGATCCTTCATAGGATCCTATATGGGCTGATGTATCTGGGATTGAGCTTTCCTTTCTTTCCAAATCTTATAACACCTTTCATAGGCGAAACTTTTAGAAACACCTAATCATCAACTTGACTTTCTCCATAGACTGATTGGCCAAATCTGGTCCCAACAATTTCCACTTCTCCAACCTCGAACCAACTAATTGGCAATCTACAACTTCGCCCATAAAAATCATGCTTTCAATTCAAAATGAGGTCCATATTTACCATCTCCACTAAAAGATGTGTGTGTTCTGAGATAAACACTTGGTTTTTTGCTGCTCGACTTTCACTTGCTGATAATTCTGCACTTGGCCGCAAAGTCTACAACCTTCTTTTTCATGTCGTCCCACCGAATAAGTCTCCTGGAGATTATGATACATGTTTGGGGAACCTGGGTGGATAGAATACCTGGACATATGGACTTCTATCATCTTCCTCCCTTGCTAACTCCAATTATGGTTAGAACATAGATCCTGGTACGTCAAAGTACCATCATCTCCCCCTTGTTCAAAAGCCATCATGTTATACATGTGAATCCCCTCTTTCAGCTGCAACAAGTAGGGATAATCAAACCGTTTCTCCTTCACTTCGGCTACTAAGGAGGAACATGTCCTATTCTAGACATCAACTCCACTATCTTTAGTGTCCGAAAGTCGAACTCCTACCTTGGTTAAGCAGTTAACTTATTTCAACATAGTTCTCCTATCTACCTCATTCATGAGCTATACTTCCCACACTTGATTATCTTCTTAAGCACTTCCTGAAAACACTTATAGTCTTGTTGTGAGCTATGTCTCTGACCACTACTTGAAAGGGTCTCGTGCAATGGCACTGCCCTCGTAATACATAACTGGGCATGATTTTATAGCTTTTCTATGATCACTTTATCACCGATAATTAAGCTCAGTGATCATTCTACTCACTTTGTATTTCTTACACATGCTAGACTTATTCCTTGTGGTAATTATACAATTTCCTTATTACCGAACTGATCTTCTTTTTCATATTCCATGCTAAATATTTTGGGTCTCAAATCTCTAACTGGACTTACTGAAAATTTTCACATCACCCCTTAGACCAAAGATCTTATACTTGCGGATCCTTCTTTTTTTGTTGGGGTCCAACTAACTTTCCTTATTTTCTGCAATTCTTTTCACTCTACGTCAATAACGACTCATCTTCCAACTTACTTCTGATAAATCTTTCTTACTAGGAAAAGCTAAACTATTCATTTAACGGAATGCTAACGTACCCAAAACTATCATACACCATCTTAATAATTTAACTCTGCTCACACTATCAATCTTGGAGAAACCACATTTCGATAATTCCTAAAAGCTATTCTTCTACTGCTTGCTCTTTTACTACTAGCTTTTTTTTCCCACTATCACTGTACTTCGGGTTTAACTTAAACTCCTTGGGTTAGAACACATGTTCGGTATTTCAAACTATCATCCACTCATTAGAGTTAACCCAGCTAAGTGAATCAACTCTTACCTAGCTCTGCTGAAATTGCTAATTCACTGTATTTACTCAAAACTTATTTACTATTCTTTTACTAACTACCTGCTAGCATCATGTTTCCTTGCTCATCATTTGACTATATTCTCTAGCCGTAAACTATTATTCTTTTTAAACTATGCACATGGATCACACTTAGAGAAATTTCATCTATCTTAAACAAAATTGGAATATCTAACCCCCAAACTTTCTATACACTTCAAAATCACTTCAGACTATAAACCTCCGTTCTAAACACATAGTCACATCATGTAGAGGGGGAACTGTCATATCTTTTATCTCACAATAATAGCCACTTCGTATACAAATTCACTAACATGGTACTTTCTAGTTCTGATTTGAATAAATCTAACCAACTTAAAATCATTCCCTAAAATTCAATCTCACCTGCTCTTGGTTCTCATTTCGTAAATCAAATTATTCATAGCTATCCCTTAGGCTATTTTCTATCCAAAACTATAGTGATCAATTCTATGCCTGCTGCGGTTGAATTCTTAACCTGATACACCGTGAGGTCTGACAAGCGGATACACTGCCATACACATCTAATAAATCACTTCATGCACCATCCAGTGAGTCTTGGGTCTTAATACCTAAAACATGCAAAGATGTCGTTATAATCACTATTACTTACATTTTCTTTGAGCATCCATATGCATCACTGTATACTCACAAGTCTTCAGAAATTTTGATACACTAAAAATTGGATATTTGGTAAACATATAACTGAATACTTGCATACTAAATAACCATAAACCTGCTAACTGAAAGGCCGCTAACTGGTAATAAGATAAACTGTCAACCATAAACCATGATAACCGCTTTTGTACTTTCTAATTAGGTTATGCTCTAATCTGTACTGCTACCCATTACATCCCACTTTCAACATCCTCTCAAATCTCATTTGTTACCAACATGTACTCCATAGATATACCCATTGGGCAATTGCCCTCCCCGAACTTGGGCGTGGACGTAACACGGCACTCGGTGCCTAACTACATGTGACCGAGCGAACCAACTGGTTGGCTGAATCAACATGTAATATCATAACATACTGAATGCAGAAGATAAACTAACACATGCTGATATACTAAAAGTCTGGATGGTATAAATCAAAATGCGGAAAAACCAATACAATTCTAAAACATATTTGTAGTCAACACAGCTTAATATGAAAAGCATGCGACTCCGTCTAGCTGTTACTCTAGTCTATGAAGCCTCTAACGAAGTACTAAAAATACTAACTGTCTGAAAATACTAAAGACTATAATAATGACAATGTCCCGAAAGAACTAGGGATCGCCAAATAGCTGGTACGAGAATCCTAGCGCTCGAAATCATCAACCTGTAAATCATTACCTGCATTGTGAGATGCAGGCCCCGAGAAAAAGGGACGTCAGTACATTTGAATTGTACTGGTATGTAAAGCAACTGAAAGAAAGAATTATAAATGCTGGAACTGAAACTAAGCTAATAACTGAAATGATAACTATTGAAACTGAAACTGAAGTGAGAACTGGTAACTGAACTAATAACCGAAAAGATAACTGATAACTGAAAACTGAACTGATAACTGATAACTGATAACTGATAACTGATAATTGAACTGAATAAAAGAAGTAAGGTTATGATGAACAACCTGTTTATTTGAATAAGCTACGGCCTCGAGCACAATATATATGTACACATGATACAGCCTCAGGGCCAAAAATGCATAAAGCATAAACTACGGCCTCAGGCCCAAAAATGCATAAAGCATAAACTACGGCCTCAGGCCCAAACATGCATAAAGCATATAAACTACGGCCTCAGGCCCAAATACAGGTGTTCAATATTCAGGAATTTAAAATCCGGAACTCAGAATCATACTGAAATACATGATGCTGAAATACTGAACCATGTTGAGTTACGTGATACCTGAATACTGGATCACACTGAGTACATAATATTGGAATATTGAATCATACTGAGTTACATAATAATGAAATATTGAATTATATAATACAAGAATACTGAATAGGACTAGAATGAGACATATATTCTTGAACTGATTATGAACACTGAAACTTCAGATGTTTATGACATGATGAGTAAGTTCTACTGAGACTTAGGGACATCAAACCCAAGTCTATATTGAATAGGAATTGAGCTAAATTCATGAACGAGTTATGAAGCTAGAGAATAGAAGTTCTACAACTATTCATGGAACTAGGCTTAACTATATTTATGAGGCAATTGATATGTCGTAAAAGAAACGTAGTGTAGGGAGAATTATTAACATTCCCAAACATAGAGAGTTAGCCTCACATACCTCAATTTCGTCCCTTAGTGCTACTACAATGATCCACAATACTAAGAACCTTCACTCTTCAATAGCAATATCGAATGGAACCAATATTAGTAACAAATTCCATAACTTAAGCCATTTAGGCATATTATCAAACACCTTGTAGGCATAAATCTTTACATCTCATCACCATATAATTAGTTCATCCAACTATCACCATTCACCAACAATTTATCCCACCATTATGACTAACCAATTTATAACTTCCAACATCACATGTATGACAATCTATCTACATCCAAAGAACAAAATTCCATCAAATAATCACCTTCCAATCTCTACACTAATTATGCATTTATATTGGAAACTTATGGCTTCTAATCACCACACCAAGAGTACCAATACTTAATTCACACTCATATACCCATAATAAATTCATACATACGTCTAAGGGTGTAGGATTACCTTTTGGAAGAAATCTTGCAAAACCCTCCTTTGAGTTCTTGAAAGAATTTCTTGAAGATATATGTGTTTTATGAGTAGATTTCATCAATACTAGTGTAAGAATGATGGAATTTCACACCAAGTTAATGGAGATTGCTTACCTTGAAGATGGGAGGGGTTGGAGGTCTTGATAGTATTTTTCGAAGACCCCAAAATTCGTCAGAAAGAAATAGGGAAAAATGAACCCTAAAATTGGCATAAAATAGCTGGGGACTGGGGTGTGTCTACTCTAGCGAAGTTTCCTCGCTTTGCTGTCCATTGCATTCAAGGGAAGACAAAAAATCCACGTCTACTTTGGCGAAGCGAGCTCGCTTCATTGTCCGCCAAAATAACTGGGTGGTATGTCTTTAGTAATGTGGTCATAACTATTTGCACAGAGCTCCGTTTGGGCTCCACAATGTATCGTTGGAAAGATATTTCAAAGACCTACAACTTTCATGCTTTGAGTTTTCCAAACTTCCTTACACATGTTCACTAAAACCTGATGGTAGACGGATCTTCTGCAAACTTAGACTATTTTGTCAAATCTTATGCACCTTACTTTCCATCTTGATTTTGAAATACTATTCTCACCCATACTCATCCCGATGGGACTTCACATGTTCAAAATATAACCTTAATACTTCTTTAACTCATTCATACCTAAGCCGAATGTGTGGGGTGTTACAGGAAATACTGAAAAATGCTCTAATCTCCAGAGATGTCTACAACAAAAGTACGATAGAAGACTAAATACTACAGATAGAGTAAAGAAGGAGACTCTTCGGTCTGCGGACGCAGCAGATGTACCTCGAAGTCTCCTGGGCTCTCCCTGCCTCAAGGATAGTGCGCCTGAGATGGAGTACCTTGATCTGCACATGAAAAACATGTGCGGAAGGGGCATGAGTACACCACTGCGGTACTCAGTAAGTGCCAAGCCTAACCTCGGTTGGGTAGTGACGAAGAAGGTCAGGGCCCTACTGAGAACAATAATAATAATAAGTCTTGCAACAATATGAAATATACAGAAATAATGGGTACAACTATGAAGTAAGACAGATTATACGAGACAACAATTAACATTCAGAGAATAAGATAACACAGAGTAAAACAGCTCAATGTCAATACCAACAACGAGGATCTCCCAGGATACCGTCCTGTAGTCCCTTTCATCAACTGTCCAAAGAGCTTCCGGGATACCGTCTCGTAGTCCATCATATGAGTATATTCGAAGGATCTCCCGGGATACCGTCTCGTAGTCTAACTATCAATGTGCAGGGGGGATCTATCTAGAATCTAACCCGCATTCCCAAAGTAAATGAGCAGGGGGATCTACCGGGAATCTAACCCGTAGTCCCAAAGTAAATGTGCAGGGGGATCTATCGGGAATCTAACCCGTAGTCCCAAAGTAAACAAACAAGGGTCTAAGCTACCGAAATCCCACATCCGTAGTTCCAATGTAAATACGCAGTCACAACACGAAGATATTCAGAAATGAAGCTCAAAAATACAAGGCAACAGGTAGTTCTAGCCTAACATGCTTCACGTAATGCAAACAAAGCAACTTGAGCAAATAGGCAATTTAGAACAACGAAGCATGCTTTTCTAGCTAACACAATGTATAATTTGCAAATAAAATACAACAGATAAGAAAGAAACCCAGTCTAAATATTTTAAGTAAAATCAAATTTTTCAATGATTAGCCCAAGTACGCGCTCGGCACCTCACGTACAAGGCATTCAATTACCAAATATCATATCCTAAGGGGAAAATTCCCCACACAAGGTTAGACAATAATAGAAACTGGAATACCATGTAGACGAACGATCTCCCTGATATAAATCTCCGCCAACCGCTCCGATGAATAAGTGGTACACACAGGAATAAAGTGAGCGTACTTAGTCAGCCGATCCACAATAACCCAAATGACATTAAACTTTCTCAAGGTCCCTGGGAGTTCAGATACAAAGTCCATGGTGATGCGCTCCCATTTCCACTCCGGAATCTCTATCTGCTGAAGCAACCCACCCCGTCGCTGGTGCTCAGACTTCACCTGCTGGCAGTTGAGGCATCTAGACACATAACCAACTATATCTTTCTTCATCCACCTCCACCAATAGTGCTGCCTCAAGTCCTGATACATCTTCGCGGCACCCGGATGGATGAAATACCGCGAACTATGGGCCTCTGCTAAAATCAACTAACTCTCGAAGCTCATCAACATTAGGCACACAAATCCGGCCTTGCATCCTCAATACCCCGTCATCTCCGATGGCCACATCTTTGGCATACCACGCTGAACCTTGTCCTTAAGGACAAGCAAATGAGGGTCACCATGCTTTCGCCCCCTGATACAATCAAATAAGGAAGACCGGGAAACCACACAAGCTAAAACCCGACTGGGCTCCGAAAGATCCAATCTCACAAACTAGGCCTCTCTAAAGCTGGTAAATATGCCAAACTCTCTGCCCGGCGACTCAAGGCATCCGCCACCACATTGGCCTTGCCCGGGTGATACAGAATAGTAATATCATAATCCTTCAGCAACTCTACACTTCCTCTGACGCATATTTAGATCATTTTGCTTGAACAAGTGCTGCAAACTCCGATGGTCAGTATAGATCTCACAAGGCACACCATAAAAAAATGACACCAGATCTTCAAGGCATGAACAATAGCAACTAGCTCAAGGTCGTGGACAAAGTAATTCTTCTCATGTTTCTTCAACTGTCTGGACGCGTAGGCAATCACCCTATCGTCCTGCATCAACACCGCTCCGAGGCCAACTCTCGTATGATAGAGCCAAACTGTCACGACCCAGATTTCCCCCATCAGGAGTCATGATGATGCCTACTATCGGAGCTAGGCAAGCCAAACATTTTAAACATTCCCTGATAACACCTCAACAATATAAATAAAACGAGTCATTTAAATAAAAGCGAAAGTCCTAAAAACATAAATAGCTTAAAACCAAAAATGCGGAAGTCTCAATACGACCCAGATCCGATGTCACTAACTCACGAAATACTAAAGAGTGCTAAAAACAAGTCTAAATAGAAGTACATCAATGTTTGTCTCGGTACAAGGAAAACAAACTAAAAGCATAGAAGGGACTCCGGCGTGCGGAAGCCAGCTAGGCTACCTCGAAAGTCTCTGGACTGAAGTCAGCTCCCAATCAACTACTGTTGTGGTCCAAAAACTGCTCCAGCATCGTGATCTGTGCAAAATAGCACAAAAGTGTAGCATCAGCACAACCGACCCCATGTGCTGGTAAGTGCCTGGCCTAACCCCGACGAAGTAGTGACGAGGCTAGACAGGACTACCAAACCAACCTGTGCAGTTTAATATATATATACGCAATAGAAAGAAAGAATATAGAAATTAAACAGTTAAGAGGGAGGGGAGCATACTATGGGAGAGTACAGTTCGGATATAAAGTCAGCAATTTAAGTAAGAAAACGTGCAATAACAATAATTTATGAGGCAAGAAAATTAACAGTTGCACGGCATCAACCTTCGTGTTTTTACCCTCATTCTCACCAAAAGCAATCAAATAAAGTGCACGACATCAACCTTCGTGCTTTCCCTCACATAACTCTCATATCATGGCACGTAACGACCCTTCGTGCAATTATAATCAAATCGGGGCACGGAATGTTCCTTCGTGCATAAATAATTAAAACATGGCACGGAATGACCCTTCGTGCGAATATAATCAAAACATGGCACGGAATAACCCTTCTTGCAATATAATCAAAACATGGCACGGAATGACCCTTCGTGCAAATATAATCAAAACATAGCACAGAATGACCCTTCGTGCAAATATAATCAAAACATAGCACAGAATGACCATTCGTGCAAATATAATCAAAACATGGCACGGAATGACCCTTCGTGCAATATCACTCTTCCTCGCCCAAACAGTAATCACAACCAACGGGGCGAAAACACAATTAAACGGCTAAATCCCGGCAAGGGAGCAACAACAATAACCTTCACATTCCGGCAAGGGAGATAATCAATATACTCAAACCATCCCGGTAAGGGATTAATCATATCTCTTTTTGTTTCCTTCATTTCTTAATCAATAGTCTTTTTATTGTTCGAGCCAACGCTCCAAAGAATTTACAACTCATATTAATCCTCACACACTTCATATTACATAGAATTCATCAATTAACATGGAAGAGCCATAACAATATCAGAATAAGTACAAACAAGGACTCACGGTCATGCTAGACACCAGTGTATAGATACTCGTCACCATGCCTATACACCGTACTCAACATTTAGCAATTAGCAAACAACACTCTAATCTTATTCCCTCAAGCCAAAGTTAGATCAAATACTTACCTCAAATGCTCCAAAGTCAACTCAAGCCGAGTATAGCTTTACCCCTCAAATTCGGCTCTAACTCAGTCAAATCTATGGAATAATGACTTTACAATATTAATAATAGATAAACAAGCTAAACCCAATGCCTAAATATGAATTTCTAAGCTTTCTTCCCAAAAATTTCAAAATCGACCCTGGGCCCGCTTGGTCAAAACCCAAGGTTCGAACCAATTCCATGTCACCCATTCCCTCACGAGCCCGGATATACAATTTATTTTGAAATTCGACCCCAAAACGAGGTCTAAATCAAAGAAAATATAAAAACCTTAACTCTACCCTTTTTCCCCAATTTCAACCCTAGGTTATATGATTTAGGCTTAGAAACTTACTAATTAATGAAGGAAAAGTGAAGGAAATGAGTAGGGAATTACTTCCCTAAGTGGTCTTGAAGAATGGGGGCTTCAATGGCTTCCTAAAGTTTGGGAGAGAAGAGAGCTTGTGAAAATTTTGAAATAAACCCGAATGTACTATTTCTGAAACTTTAAAAAAAATTACTTGGCGAAATTGCTCTATGCGATCGCGGAAAGGGCATTGCGATCGCATAGAGAAAGGGTTATTGGTCACTGCAATTGCGAGCCATGGAATGCGATCGCATAGAGGGTCAAAGTGGGGCTGGGCCTTTTGTGAATTGCGATCGCAGAAGGGGGTGTGCGATCGCATAGAATGGGTTTGCAAAGGTATGCGATCGCATGGCC
This sequence comes from Nicotiana glauca, assembly GCA_026770625.1. Taxonomy (NCBI): domain Eukaryota; kingdom Viridiplantae; phylum Streptophyta; class Magnoliopsida; order Solanales; family Solanaceae; genus Nicotiana; species Nicotiana glauca. The sequence continues at coordinate 139,309 of MU740576.1, forward strand.
TATAACGCGATCGCATAGAACAAAGCTGGGCGACTCCAAATTAACTCTACGCGATCGCAGACATGCCTATGCGATCGCATAGAAGAAAAAGACTGCGCACTGACTGCAGAAATTCTGCAACATTTCCTAAGGCCGAAAACACCCCAAACCATCTCTGAATCACTCCCGAGCCCTCGAGGCTCCTAACCAAACACACACACTAGCTCAACAACTTGATACGGACTTAGCTGAGCGATCAAATCGCCATAACAACAACAAAATCAATGAATCAATCATCAAAATCATCGTTTTTTTCATTCTAACTTCATAAACTTCAAATTTTAGATATTTAGGTCTGAAACACGTCAAATGACGTCCGATTTCGACCAAATTTCACAGAAGGCGCATAAACCATATATAAGACTTGTACCGGGATTCGGAACCAAAATACGAGCCCGATACCACAGTCTTTTAATTAATTTTCATTTCTATTTTTCTTAATAATTTCAGAAAAACAATTTCATAGAAAAATTCTTTTCTCAGGCTCTAGACCTCGGAATTCGACTCCGGACACATGCCCGAGTCCCATATTTTTCTACGGACCCTCCGGGACCATCAAATCACGGGTCCGGGTCTGTTTACCAAAAATATTGACCGAAATCAACTTTAATCATTTAAAGCCATATTTTGTAATTTTTCACAGAATTTAGCATATAATCTTTCCGGCTACGCGCCCGGACTGCGCATGCAAATCGAGTCAAGTAAAAATGAGGTTTTCAAGGTCGTCATCACACAAACTACAACCTAAGATTGTGCCAAACTCATAACTAAATCAAGGTTTAATTGAAAGTTTCAAGCTTGGAACTTAGTAGTTACAATATCCAGCATGCTATTAGATAAGATGTTCTTACCATTCCGTTTAACCCGCTATCTTCTGCTCCATTTAGAACCGAGTCTGGTATTTCAGTAACAGCAGCAAAAAGGATATTTGATCCTGCTGATTTTAACTGCATAGGATGTTCTTATGCGGCACCATTGACAATTGCAAAGCAACCATAACAACAAAATTAACTATAGAACTTACAGTTTTCCCTAGATCACCTAAGTATCTTTTTGTTCTAGAAAATCTTTTACCGTCAATTCACTTACTAATGATTTTGAAAGTACCTATCATCTAAAACGCAAGCAAAGACTTCAATAAGGCAACATACACAAATAAAAGGAAAACATCATACTTGCTAGTAAATTCTAATAGAAGAGACCTGCAGCAAAGATTGTCAAGCTAATTCTTCATATAAAGCAAAATTGGACAGGAAAAGCAGCTGATGTCATCACTTTCATGAAAATTGGGTATAAAGTACTGTGTAAAAGTCCAAATATCCTATTTAATATATTCGCACCTAAAATTCAAATTTGTGAATAGTTTTACGATTTGGAAACTCTCCTTGACTTATATTTGTTCTAGTAATTAGGTTGAATTAAGTTACAAATAATCTAATTAAGCATTTCAAATTGAAAGAACTTTCTCTGTCATAGGCACTTAAGAAAATGGGCAGAGTTAGTAGTCCCTGACTTTGCCTTGATAGACAAGCTACTTTCATTTGCCTGCCTAATTTGCAACTTAGAAAGTCAACTTTTGCTTCTATTTCTGATGACTTAGCTTCATTTAATTGACAACTCCCGGAAAGTGACAAATGCATGAGTTACAAGGATGCCATTGAGCTCTACTATCATATTTTTTATGGGAGGTATCTAAAAATGCAGATATAAGAGAAAGAATGTTACACCACAGGTAAATCAAAAACAGACGTTTACTTAAATAGTAAGTGAACAGCTGTATAGTAATTGAATATTCCATCCACAATTTACAGTATACCCTTTCTACCCTAGCAGAATTTGACATCCTCCTAGTAGTAATATGATTGCAACTTTCAGAAGTTTCATGAATACAACTTTATTTAACCAATCAAATTTTAAACTTTCACGCGATGTGTTCTATCTGAAATTAACTAGTAATGTGATGTACAAGCCAAATGAACATATTAAACTCAACCCCGACCGAATGGTGTCACGTAAATGAGATAGAGTTAGTACTATGTAACACACCTTTATAACACTGTGAAGTAAAGATCTTAGCGCCTCCTGCGTGGAGCTATAGCTGTCACAAGATTCCCCAGGAAGAAAGCTTGCCACAACCTTCAGCAACATTAATAGGAAAGAAAAAGTGAGTTAATTCCGTGACTTGCATTTCCTCCTCAGTGTAAAAAGAACTTCCCTGGGGGAGGAGGGCATAGTGAAACCAAAGTGCTGTAGACACCTTAACAGGATGGATCACAAAATAATCAATGTAATACTTTTGACTTGGAGTATTTGTATCGCTGAGGGACGTTCTCCAGAAAGGAACAATTCTCATTAATGTCTCTTCATCGAGGTTGAAATCAAGGGGCTGCAAAGAAAATTCAGAGGTATAAAGATGGAACAAACAGGATATGTAAGTATAACAAAAATATGACAACGAGCGAGTCACACATCAATTTCCTATTGATCTTGGAACGTGTCCCTGCCAAAACAAAAGCATAACTAAGTGACAAACCAGTTTCCTGACTAATAGTGGAAAATTATAGGGAAGGCCTTTGAAGAATTGAACATCCTGCCAAAGTTTCTGTTAGCATGATAAATGATTTAACAGATAATGTTAAAAAGGTAATACACATACAAAGTACTACAAAACAACTTTACTTCAGACGTTCCTAGTTTTGTTACTATTTTCTAACACACTCCTCATCTATTACAAAGGAGAATTCAGGGATTGGCATCTTTACCTATATGCAGTTGATTAATCTGCCAAACGTATTGAAAAATTCATAGCATGCACTATTATTCTTCGGTATGAGGAACTCCCTTCCACCCAAATAACCCCATTGGCTCACATGAGCATTTTAATAAGGACTTATGAGCGTGATAATAGACTTGCTCTAATACCACCATAAGTAAGAATATTAGCACCCAACTCAAAAACTCTAAGGCGGTGAGTAGATTATAAGACCTTTCTAAATCCTTTTGGGAACCCTCATACAACCCATCTGAGAACTATATAAATCAACAGAACTGTCCAATTGTCCCATTAGTTCTTGCCTTTTAAACAAAAAAAAAAAAAAAAAGAAGATAAATTATGACCTTTCGTACAAAACGTGTTATTTTCACTCACGGACATAGTGGGAAAAGGCCAATGGTCTAATGAAAGAAGCCATCTATTTACAACTGCCACTTGTGAATGATCCAACAGGAGACGGAGGGCAAATGAGCGGACCAGCATGCCCAGGCTTTCAATGCTTTTGGATTGAATTCGTCCTTCGTTTAAAAAACGTTCAGGAAAAAATAAGTCCATCTTTTGGTAGGTGGTTATCTACAATGCATTTGCTATATTTGGTCTCGTGGTACCTTTTGCTTTTAAGGCTCTTAGAACCCAGCTTGTAATTCTTTTCTTTTGACAGAATACATAACTAAACCTTTAAACTTGATCTTTTTTGTCACTTGGACACTTAAACATAGAGTTGTTCCTATTATGCCGTTCAACTAAGTCACATTTGTGCCAATTAGACACTTTATAGTGACATAATTGAGTGCGTGAGGAAAGACGCGCGAAAATGAGAAAAAAAGTTATGCATTATTATTATTATTATTATTATTATTATTATGATTATTATTATTATTATTATTATTATTATTATTATTATTATTATTATTATTATTATTATTATTATTATTATTATTATTATTATTATTATAA
>MU740577.1:6390-19239 GCA_026770625.1 Nicotiana glauca
AATAATATTACTTTCCTAATACGGGTGTGCATTTCATGCAACCCAAATCCAAATCCAAAAACGTCGAATGAGAATATGTCGAGGATCCGGGTGCATTTCATGTGACGTGATCCGAAACATGTTCTTAAACGATGTTCACTTTCTTAAAATAAATAATTTGACAAAAAGCGGTAATTAATTCTAAAATTGCACAAAATAGGATAACATATATCAAAATCAATTTTAGCCAAATATAACAGTTGAGCGACCGTGTTAGAACCACGGAATTCAGGAGTGCCTAACACCTTCTCCCGGGTTAACAGAATTCCTTACCCGGATTTCTGGTTCGCGACTGTTAAACAGAGTCAAACCCTTCCTCGAATCGGGATTCAAACCGGTGACTTGGGACACCGTAAATCTCTCAAGTGGCGACTCTAAACCTTTAATAAAAGAATTCCGTTTCTATTGTCCTTAAAGTGGAAAAACTCCTTTATTACTATATCTCTTCCCGAGGTGTAGTAAAAGCCGATAAAAGCTATTAGCTTCGGAAAAAGGAGGTGTGACACACCTTAGCTCAGTTTCTGATCGTACGCACCAGTCTTGCTCAGGCAGTCTCTGTTCCGGCTGCAGCAACCACTTCTCAGGCCCGGGGAGGTACCCAGACTCCCGCCGCCCGTACACCCCGCAAGTGATACATGGACTCCATACACCGGGGGCACTACCAGCCCAGCTGGTGGCAGCTTCTTAGGCCCATATGGTTCCCCTGCTATGACTGATGATGAGCAACGGAGATTAGAGAGGTTTGGTTGACTCCAGCCTCCATATTTTAGCAGGGCAGAGTCGGAGGATGCCTAGGGTTTCTTGGACATATGTTAGAGGATTCTCCGTACAACAGGTATTCTGGAGACCAGTAGGTCTCATTCACTACTTTTCAGTTTACTGGAGCTGCCTTCAGTTGGTGGACGGCTTATGAGAGACATAGGCTGGTTGGTGCAATACCACTTACTTGGCAGGAGTTACTCTTCTTGGAGAAGTTTGTATTGCAGTCTCACAGAGAGGAGCTGCACAGGTAGTTTGAGCAGTTACGTCAGGATGATATGTCTGTGATGCAGTACGAGATGAGGTTTTATGAGTTGGCCCATCATGCAGTCTGGTTAGTTCCCATTGATAGGGAGAGGATCGGGAGGTTCACTGACGGCCTCATATTTCAACTGCGGGTGCTTATGACTAGAGAAAGGGTATCGGGTGCTACTTTCGATGAGGTTATTGACATTGCTCGATAGATAGAGATGGTTTGCAGCTAGAAGCAGGTTGAGAGATAGGCCAAGAGGTCTTGTGGATCAGGTGGTTTTGGTGAGGTTCCTTCTAGAGTCCAGTTCTACCACAGTAGGGTCGTCATTACAGGCATGCTCAGAAGGCTCACCCAGTTCACTGTGGTGCATCATCTGGCCATAGTTCACACAGAGCTTATTAGGGCCACTCATCTCTCAGTGCCCTTCCAGCTCAGAGTTCATCTTGTGCCCTATTGGTTCAGGTCTCATCTATTCCAGGTCCTTCTACCAGTTATCCCGATGCTCAAGGCTCCCTTCAGTCCCCATCACCAGTGCTAGGGAGTTGTTATGAGTGCGGATAGTTTGGTCACGTATAGAGGTAGTGTCCTCGTCGTCAGGGAGGTCCAGAACAGCAGAGGAGTCAAGCTGCATCTTCTGCACTAGTTACTTCATCACCCGCCCAGCCAACTCAGGGTAGAGCCCGATTAGCTAGGGGTCGCCTTAGAGGGGGAAGCTGATTAGGTGACAGTCAAGCCCGTTTCTATGCACTCCCTAATAGACCAAATGATATTGCTTTGGACATAATGATCATAGGTATTGTCTCAGTATGTCACCGAGATGCTTCTGTATTATTTGACCCTAGTTCCACCTATTCATATGTATCATCATATTTTGCTCATTATCTGGATATGCCCCGTGAGTCTTTCGTTTCATCTGTTCATGTATCTACGTCGGTGGACGATATTATTATTGTGATCATGTATATCGGTCGTGGTAGTAACTATTAGGGGATTGGAGACGAGTTGATCACTTGCTGCTTAGTGTGGTGGATTTTGATGTGATATTGGGTATGGATTAGTAGTCTCCATGTCATGCTATTTTGGACTGTCACGCTAAGACTGTGATGTTGGCGATGCCAGGGTTTCCACGAATTGAGTGGCAAGGTTCTTTAGACTATGTTACTAGTACAATGATTTCATACTTCAAGGCCCAACAGATGGTTGGGAAGGGCTGTTTATCTTATTTGGCCTTTGTGGAGGATGTTAGTGCTAAGACCCCTACTATAGATTCTGTTCCGGTGGTGCAAGATTTTCTGGATATGCTTCCTGCAGATCGGCTGGTCATGCTACCCGATAGAGATATTAACTTTGGTATTAACTTGGTGCTGGGCACTCAACCCATTTCTATTCCTCTGTATCGTATGCGATGGCTGAGTTAAAAAGAGTTGAAGGAGAAGTTTTAGAAACTCCTTGAGAAGTGGTTTATTGAGGCCTAGTGTGTCACCTTAGGGTGCACCAGTTCTGTTTGTGAAGAAGAAGGATGGCTTCTTGAGAATATGCATTGATTATAGGCAGTTGAACAAAGTCACAATCAAGAACAAGTATCCGTTGCCGTGTATTGATGATCTATTCGACCAACTTCAGGGAGCGAGGGTGTTCTCTAAGATTGATTTGAGGTCAGGGTACCACCAGTTGAAGATTCGGGACTCGGGTACTCTAAAGATAACTTTCAGGACACGTTATGGTCATTATGAGTTCCTTGTAATGTCTTTTGGGCTGACCAACGCCCCAATAACATTCATGCATTTGATGAATAGTGTGTTTCAGCCTTATCTCGACTCGTTTGTTATTGTATTCATTGATGATATCCTGGTGTACTCTCGTAGCCAGGAAGAGCATGCTTAGCGTTTGCGGATTGTATTGCAGCGGTTGAGAGAGTAGAAACTTTATGCCAAGTTCTCCAAGTGTGAGTATTCTCTCGTTTTAGTGGCGTTCTTTGGACACGTGGTGTCCACTGAGGGTATTCAGGTAGAATCGAAGAAGATAGAGGCGGTTCAGAGTTGGCCCAGACCGTCCTCAGCTACAGAGTTTCGGAGCTTTCTTAGTTTGGATAGTTATTGTTGTTGGTTCGTGCAAGGTTTCTCATATATTGCATCGCCCTTGACCAAATTGACCCAAAAGGGTGCTCCTTTTAGGCGGTCTGATGAGTGTGAGGAGAGCTTTCATAAGCTCAAGACGGCTTTAACCACAGCTCCAGTTCTAGTTCTACCATCAACTTCTGGTTCTTATATGGTATATTGTGATGCTTCTCAGATCAGTATTGGGTGTATTTTGATGCATGAGGGTAGAGTGATTGCTTATGCTTCCCGCCAGTTGAAGCCCCAATGAGAAGAACTACCTTGTTCATGATTTGGAGTTGGCTTCCATTGTTCATGCGTTGAAGATTTGGAGGCATTATCTCTATGGTGTGTCTTGTGAGGTATTTACTGATCATCATATCCTCCAGCACTTGTTCAAATAGAAGGATCTTAATTTGAGGCAGCGGAGATGGTTGGAGCTACTAAAGGACTATGATATTACTATTATGTATCATCCGAAAAGGCCAATGCCTTGAGTAGGAAGGCAGTGAGTATGGGAAGTTTGGCATGTAATCCTGTTGGGGTGAGACCTCTTGCGGTTGATGTTCAGGCTTTGGCCAATCAGTTTGTGAGGATGGATATTTCGGAGCCCAGTTAGATCCTAGCTTGTGTGGTTTCTTGGTCTTCCTTGTTTGATCGTATCAGAGAGCACCATTATGATGATCCTCATTTGCTTGTCCTCAAGGACAAGGTTCAGCACGGTGATACCAGAGATATGACTATTGGAGATGATGGTGTTTTGAGGATGAAGGGCCAAAATTGTGTGCCCAATGTAGATAGGCTACAGTAGTTGATTCTTGAGGAAGCCCACAACTCACGGTATTCCATTCATCCGGGTATCGGAAGATGTACCAGGATTTGAGATAGCACTATTGGTGGAGAAGGATGAAAAAGGATATAGTTGGGTTTGTAGCTTGGTGTCTCAACTGTCATCAGGTAAAATATGAGCATTAGAGACCAGGTGGCTTGTTTTAGAGGATAGGGATTACGGAGTGGAAGTGGGAACGGATCACCATGGATTTAATAGTTAGGCTCTCACGGACTTCGAGGAAGTTTGATGCTATTTGGGTGATTGTGGACCAGCTGACCAAGTCCGTGCACTTCATTCCAGTGAGTACTACTTATTCTTCAGATCGGTTGACTGAGATTTACATTAGAGAGATTGTTTGCCTACACGGTGTGCCAGTTTCTATCATTTTAGATAGAGGCACGCAGTTTTAGAGAGCCGTACAGCAAGAGTTGGGCACTCAGGTGGAGTTGAGTAAAGCATTTCACCCTCAGACGGATGGACAGTCCGAGCGCACTATTCAAATACTATAGGCTACGCACTTGTGTCATTGATTTGGGGGGTTTATGGGACCAGTTTTTGTCGCTCACGTAGTTTTCTTACAATGACAGTTATCATTCGAGCTTTCAAATGGCTCTGTATGAGGTTTTATATGGGAGACGGTGTAGATCTCCGGTGGGTTAGTTCGAGCCAGACAAGGCTAGGTTATTCGGTACTGATTTGGTTCAGGATGCTTTAGACAAGGTTAAATTGATTCAGGAGCAACTTCTCATGGCGCAGTCGAGACGGAAGAGTTATGCCGACAGGAAGGTCCGTGATGTGTCTTATATGGTCAGGGAGGTTTCACCCATGAAGGGTGATATGAGGTTCGGGAAGAAAGGCAAGTTGAGCCCTCAGTTCATGTTTCTATGCTCCGGAAGTGCATCAGCGATCCGTCTCATGTTTTAGATTTTAGCACGATTAAGTGAGATGGCGATTTGACTTATGATGTGGAGCTGGTGGCCATTTTGGAGCGATAAGTTCGAAAGTTGAGGTCTAAGTATATAGCTTCAGTGAAAGTGCATTGGAGAGGTCAGCTTGTGGAGGAGGATACTTGGGAGACCGAGAGAAAGATGCAGAGCAGATATCCACACTTATTTATGGCCATACGTATGTTTCTAGACCCGTTTCAGGACGAACACTTATTTAAGAGGGGAGAATATAACGATCTGGCTGGTGGTTTCAAGAGTTGTAGCCTCATTCCCCCATTTTTTGCTCCTTTTTGTGTTGTACAGATGTATTATGATTTATCAGGTTAGTTGGTTCGGGTTTGGAGTGATTTCAGAATGAATTGAGACACTTAGTCTCCTAATTGAAAGCTTAAGTTAGAAAAGTTGACCGAATATTGACTTATGTATGAATGACCTCGGATTTGAATTTTGATGGTTCCATTAGCTTTGTTAGGTAATTTTTGACTTAGAAGCGTGTCCGAATTGTGATTTGGAGGTCCATAGTAGAATTAGGCTTGAATTGGTGAAATTTAGAATTTTAGAAAGTTTGACCCGGGGTGGACTTTTCGATATCGGGGTCGGATTGGATTTCCGGAAGTTGGAGTAGGTTAGTGGTGTCATTTATAACTTGTGTGCAAAATTTGAGGTTAATGATGCGTGATTTGACAGGTTTCGGCGTCGTTTGTAGAATTTGGAAATTTCGAAGTTCATTAGGCTTGAATACGTGTGTAATCCGTGTTTTTTATATTGTTTGAGGTGATTTGAGGATTCGACTAAGTTCGTATTGGGTTATAAGACTTGTTAGTATTTTTGATTGAGCTCCCGGGGGCCTCAGGTTTATTTCGGTTGGTTAACAGACTTGGAATGAAAATTAAGGAATTGTTGAAGTTGGTTTGTTGCTGGTGTAATTGCACCTACGAGGGTATTAGTAACAGGTTCGATGCCGCAAGTGTGGCAGGGTTGGGGCAGATGCGGAGTTAGGGCTGGCCTGGGGTAACCGCTTGTGTGAAGGAATGCGTATCTGCGAGCCCGCATATGCGAGAAGGGCTCCGCAGATGCGGAGTAGTGAGGCGAAGGCTGGTTCCGCAGAAGCGAAGAAAGGGACCAAGAAATGCGTCCGAGGGTGCAGAACCTGGAGTGTAGGTGCTGGACCTGGTGGCTTAAGTGGCTTCCGTAGAAGCGGGGTATAGACCACAGAAGCGGTTTCGCAGGTGCGGATATGAGGCTGCAGGTGCGAAAATCCTGGGCAAAAACTATAAATACGAGACTTCGAGATTTTTCACCATTTTCATCACTGTGATCTCGGACTTTGGAGATTTTTTAGAGAGTTTTTGAAGGAATTACTGAGGTAAAATCCTTGTGTTTATTTTTCTTTAATAATGATGTTTCCCTACTGATTTTACACCTAGTTGGTGAGTTTTTGAAGTGAAAATTGGGGTTTCGGACTAGGGATTTGGAGAGTAAATTTTACGGATTTGGATAACCAGAAGGTGTCAGATTTTGGTTAATTTGGTATGGTTAGACTTGTGAATGAATGGACTTTCGGGTTTTGTGACTTTTGTCAGATTTCGAGGCGTGAGCTCGGGGCCCGATTTGAGTTGATTTCGGATTTTGAGCTATAATCTCGTATTGTTTTTATGGAATTGATTCATTTAGCTCGTATTAATTGTATTATACTGTTTGTGGTTAGCTTCGAGATATTTGGAGGTCGACGAGGCAAATGCATTTTGGAGTACCTTTTTGCACGGATTGAGGTAAGTAATAGTTATAAATCTAGTCCCGAGGGTATGAGACCCCAAATTCATGTGTTATGTGATTATTCTGGAGGTGGCGCACATGCTATGTGATGGGCGTACACCGTAGGAATTGTGACTTGGTCCGTTCCGTAGAACTGTAAGGTTTAATAACTTGTTGTTAGCTATATGCCCTCTATGTGTCATAGAAATTTGACTGAAAATCATGTTAGAAATAATGTTTAGGCTATATGTTGGTACTGTTGGGACCCACAGAGGTCGCTTTACGTGTTGAATAGCCTGCTAAATGTTATTTGCGCTCAATCGCAGTTTTTATTTGCATATCATATCTTACTCTCTGTTATTCTTATTGATACATCATGTTATTGCTGCTTGGGCTGATTTTCCTGATACCTGAGAGCCCGAGAGACTGGAGAGATTCATGAATGAGTAAGGCCGAGAGCTTGATTGTGAGGGTATATATGGGATCGGGCTGCACGTCGTAGCATGTTTCATTGATTTATGCCATGATTGACTTGATATAGAGCTTGGGTTGTAGGAGCACCTCTGGAGTCTCTACACATCCCCAATTGAGCGCAGGTACCTACTGAGTGCGAGTGCGAGTGCGAGTGCGAGTGGTGAGTGATCGTAAGGAATGGGTGACTGTGAGGAATGACTGATTGTGTGGTTTGAGTGAATGGGAGGGCTGAGTGATGATTTCCCTAAGAAGCTGCATATGATTTCATTATTGATGCACACAGTTGCCCTATATCATTCTTGAAAAATTCTGAAGGATATTTATGCGGTTTATACTTGAACTTGACTTAAACAAGCTTATTTGACTTGATTTACCGGATTCTGGATGCATGTCTATTTTCCTTGCTGAGACTACTGAAAATGCAATATATCTGTGTAGCTCGTCACTATCTTTCAATTCCTTATTTATTATTGTTACTTACTGAGTTGGTTGTATTCAAACTACACCCTGCACTTCATTTGCATATCCAGGAGTTTCTGGACATGGAGGGTGTTGATAGTTCCCCAAGTTGATCGTTGGAGATAGCGAGGTAGCTGTCTGGCGTTCGCAGACCTTGCTTTCTTCTTCCTTATCTCTCATTTTCGTTGTATTTGGTTTCAGACTGTGATAGTCGTGTTATTTCCAGACCGATTATGTTTAGATAATCATAACTTAGTAACACCCCGATGTTAGGGCTATTTTTCTTGAACTTGTATTTTTGAGTTTAAGCCATGTTTTCGAAAACTCTGCTTTATTTATGAACTTTTGATTTATCCTTCTGTGCAATATTGGAAGTGTTTTTGAAATGTCGGCTTGCCTAGTACCATCCATAGGCTCCATCACGAGAGGTTAGGGTTTGGATCGTGACATTAGTCATTATGATTTTTGTGTAAGATAGTGAAAGTTTGATGATTATTGTGTGAGAAAATAAATGTGATGACCCAAAGGGATCATTACTGTTTTCTTATCCATTCTGAGCTTTCAAGACCTTGAAAACCTCATTTATAGTCGTCTTGATTTGCGTGCACGGTCCGTACGTGTAGCTGGAAGCTCAAATATGAAATTTTGTGAAAATTTGCTAAGTTTTGATATTAAAATGAATAAATTTAACTTCAGTCAATATTTTTGGTAAACGGGCCCGGACCCGTGAATTTACAGTCTCTGAGGTCCGTAGAAAAATATGGGACTTAGGCGTATGCCCGGAATCGAATTCTGAGGTCCCAGGTCCGAGAAATGAATTTTTGAGTAAAATTATTTTCTGAAAATATTTAAGGAAAAATGAAAATGAAAACTGATTAAAAAGTGATGGTATCGGGCCCATATTTTGCTTTCCGCGCCCCGTACATGTCTTATATATGGTTTAAGCGCTTTTTGTAAAGTTTGGTTGAAAATGGATGTCGTTTGACGTGTTTCGGACTTAAAATTGAAAATTTGAAGTTTTATGAAATTTAGAAGAAATCATGGGTTTTAAGGCTTAATTCATTGTTTTTTATGTTATTTTGGAGATTTGATCGCACGGTTAAGTTCGTACGATATTTTTGAGTGAGTATGCATGTTTGGTTTATAGCCCCGAGGGCTCGGGTGAGTTTTTGGATAGGTGTCGGGGTGGTTTTGGACTTAGGAAATCTGCAGGTTTTGGCTTCAGCTGTTGCAGGCCTATTTCTTCATCGCGTTCGCGACGCCTCTTTTGCGTTCACGAAGCCTTGAGTTTTCCTTCATCGCATTCGCATCAGTGATCTCGCGAACGCATCAGTGATCTCGCGAACGCATAGGATTATTTGACCCTGGCCTCATTTTCTTCTTCGCGTTTGCGGACAGTACATCGCATTCGCGAATCCCCCGCCTTTTCTCCTTCGCGTTCGCGTACACCTACTCGTGATCGCGTAGGCTTGCAGCCGCCCTTCATCGCGTTCACGTAAGGCCTAATGCATTCGCGTAGACCAAATTTCGAGTACCCAGCATTTTACTCTTCGCGTTCGCATCCCTCCCCCGCGAACGCGATGCCTTGTCAGTCCCTACCCTTCGCGAACGCGACCCCCCTGTCGTGAACGCGAAGGGAAATTTTTTCCAGTGATTTTAAAGACCCAAAACAGAATGCAAACAGGAATTTTACCCCATTTCACAAGCCCTCTCCTCTTCAGAGCTTCTAGGCGATTTTTGGAACTCTTTTTCACCAAAGTTTCTTAACTCGTTTTCTTCATCTTCCATCAATATCATTTGAATTCCTAGGCCTAAAACATATGAAAATAGGTAGAAATTAGAGAATTGGGTAGAGTTAGGTTTTTCAAATATTTCGCAAATTAGACCTCATTTTGGGGTCGAACTTGACAGCAAATTATATATTCGGGCTCGCGGGTGAATGGGTGAATTTATTTTGGTTCGAACCTCTTGTTTTGGCCAAGCGGGCCTGGGATCAATTTTTATAATTTCGGGAAGAATGTTTAGGAAAATATATTTAGGCATTTGGATTGGATTGTTTAGTATTATTGATGATATTAAATCAATTGTGTATAGATACGATTGGATTGAAGCCAAATTCGAAAGGAAAAGTGGTGCTTAAGGATTGAGTTGGCCATAAAACTCCGAGGTAAGTGTTTGGTCTAACCTTAGCTTGAGGGAATATGAGTTGAGTCTTAATTGCTATTTGCTAGTTGTCGAGTACGATGTATAGGCATGGTGACGAGTATCTATACATTGGTGTCTAGTATGACCGTGAGTCCTTATATTACGAATGTTTGGATTATGCTATATTCTCCATGTCTAAATGATGATTATATATATTGTGAAGAGTATGTAAAGGAAATTGTGATATTTAATATTTGAGGAGCGTTGGCTCAAATTATAAATGAATTACTGAGTAAGAATGAAAGAAAGAGAAAGAATCATTGAATTATTCCCTCGCCAATTATTTATGGAATTGCTAATATATTCTTTGCTGGAAATTTTATTGTATATTATTGAGTCCTTATTGGACCCCTATTAAAAATTTCCAGTTTATTTTCCTTGCCCCTTAACTGTGATTGTTGTTTGGGTGAGGAAGAGTGGTAAAGCACGAAGGGTGATGTCGTGCATTGTTTGATAATGTGAGGGAAGAGTGTAAAGCACGAAGGGTGATACTGTGTCGTACAATGTGTCATTCCGTACTGATATCCATTGATTAAATTGTGATGAAAGAGAGTAAAAGCACGAAGGGTGATGCCGTGCATTGTTTGATAATGTGATGAAAGAGAGTAAAAGCACGAAGGTTGATGCCGTGCACAGTTTTATTTTGTATTATTTGGGTGAGGAAGAGAGTAAAAGCACGAAGGGTGATGCCGTGCAAATATCGATTCTTTTAATACTTGTTGATGTTATGACTTTGTTGACTCTTTTTTATTTAGTATTTCTATTTAATATTGTTACCTCCCGCTAAAATATTCTTTTCGCATATTGACTGGTTGTTTCCTGCAACTTCCTTGTTGTATGTATATATATATGTTTGAACTGCACATGTTTAATTGATGGTCTGGCCCTAGCCTCGTCACTATTTCGCCGGGGTTAGGCTAGGCACTTACCAGCACATGGGGTCGGTTGTGCTGATACTACACTTTGTGCCCTTTTGCACAGGTACAGATTTTGGACAACAGCAACAGTAGCGCGAGTGTTAGCATTTCGACCAGCGAGGCACTGAGGTAGCCTTGCAGGCGTCCGCAGGCCCGGCGTCTCCTCTGTCTTTATTTTCAGTCTGTTATCTCTTGTACTCGAGATAAATAGTTTTATATTCCTTTTAAACGGTTGTGTTTAGTATTCTTAGTAGTTCGTGAGTAATGTGATACCAGTTCTTAGGTAGAGGATTATGTTGAGTTTTCGCATTTAATTTAGTCTAATTAACTTAAGTCTTCCGCTCATCCAATTTATTCTGCTGTATTTATATTATTATTATTGTTAAATTATTTAAAGAAGAATTTTGGTAACGAAAGAGATAGATAAGAGTTGGCTTGCCTAGCTCCTATTAGTAGGCGTCATCACGACTCCCGAGGGTGGAAAATTCGGGTCGTGACAATAAAGTTATATTACTTTGGTGAAAAAGAGTCATAATCATATGACCATTTGTGAAATTTCCTCCTAGTATTGATTAATATTCTTTCTTGAACTAGAACATTCTATATGCTTATCTAAAGAGAAAAGTTCGCCTTTAAGGTCAAACGGTAAAAGTATTATTAATGGGCAAGCAAGGGACAACACTTGTTAAACTTGAAATTTTTCCCATAGGACAAACGAAGATAAAAATTCAAAACCATCCACTTTAAAGAGTATTTTGTGTATTTCAACCTAGGGGTGGGCATATATCGGATAAAACCGATAACCCGAACCGTTAATTCTTTATTGGGTTATCGATATTGGGTTATTGGGTTAACGGTTCGGTAACGGGTTAAATTATTTTTTTTATTGGGTTATCAGTTCGGTCGCGGTTTGCATTTTTGTTATTGGGTAAAAACCGATAACCCAATAAGAATTAAGTAATTTACTAATTTACGCTTAAGTATATACTAGGGTTTTATTTTCCTAATTCCCTTTCCCTCTTCACTCAGTCTTCAGTCGTATCTCTCGAGTCTCGTCTATCTCATTTTGTTTCCGCCGCAGCCCCAAGAGTCAAGAGTCACCACCAGTTCTCCGCCATACATCAGCTTGCCAGTTCTCTTCTCCGCCAGTCACGGCTCACTCCCTCATCGTGTAAGTTTTGGCTCAAGATTTTTCTGTTTGCTTCTTGTTAATTGTTCTGCTTGCTCAAGATTTTTGCTTTTGTTTGCTTCTGTCAATCGCACCAGTTCTGTCTTCTGTTTGCTCAAGATTTTTGCTTATGTTTGCTTCTGTCAATCGCACTAAGTCCTTAATGAGGCATGTTGAGCGTTGTTTGGAGCACAATTTGGTGAAGCCTATAAGGCTTGAGTAGTTGTTGTGTTGTTTACTTGAATTTGAAATATTAGTATTATGTTTGGAGTTTGGACTTGTTAATCTTAAAATTGCCAGTTTTTCATGTTGTAATCCTTGCTTACGTGCAGGAATATAATTCTTGGTTGAAAACTTGAAATCATATTTACCATAGGTTCTGGGAACAATTTGAGTGTCTTGTCTTCTCTTTGTTCTCTTGCTTTTTTCAACTGATTATGTTAAGATAGACTATTTTGATGTGAGTAAAAGGCAGGAGCATTTCCAACATTTGTATTTGTGCTTTCTGTCTAAATATATTTGTATTTGTATTTCCAGCATTTGTATTTGTTAGTAAAGTGCCAAACTGCCTGTATCGTTATAGCTAGTAGTTGTATTTGTGCTTTCTGCAGTAACATTTCCAGTGTTCAGCACTTTTCAGAGACAGAACTATTAAAAGTGTTGAACACTGCCTGTGTCGTTATTATAGCATTATCGTTTCTGCAGCAGCATTTCCAGTGTTCATATTTGTGCTTTCTGCAGCATCATAGCACTTTTAATTTTCAGTGTTCAACACTTTTAATATTCAGCGTTCAGCACTTTTAATTTTAGTTTTACCTTATCGGGTACACCGATAACCGAACCGATAATGATCAATAACCGATAAACCAATAACCGATAACCAATATCTTATCGGTTTGGTTATCGGGTTATGATATTTGTAAACCGATAACCGATAGGCAAAAC
>MU740577.1:33243-44250 GCA_026770625.1 Nicotiana glauca
TTCAACTCCTAAATCATGAAAAAAACCAACACTCCCACAAAAAAATCATCAAAAGCTATATTAGCTGATCTTCCATCCTTTGATTTGGGTGTTTTAACACCAAAATCAATGCCCAAAAACCCACAATCGACGCATGCAAGTGAACAAACTACTGGTATTTCATCTCCTAGACAAATCCGTGCGGAAATGAGAAGCAAGCATTTGCACGATGTTAATGCTCGTGGAGTTGATAAACTAGTCGAGAAACAACTCAAACGCAAGGGGAAAGAGTTGAGTGTAGATGACGATTTTGTAGATGATTCCCCCAAAGTTCCATCTGTGAAAAAACCCAAGGTCTCTCCTTCTTCATCAAAACCAAAAAAGAAGAAACCCTAAAAAAAAAGTACCAAAATTGGTTCACCAAAAAATTTCAATAAAGGTAAACACTATTTATTTTTCCTCACTGTTTTGTAGTTTGATTTTGGTTGTAAAAATCTGTTGTTCAAGTGTTAATTTAGTGTTCGAGTGTTTTTTGGCAAAATGTGGTATTGTCCTAATTTTGTAGATTATTTGTCGCAATTTTGTAGGTTTAGTGGAATTGTGATTCCTAGACAGTCTATAAATGTAGTTAGTTTGTAGTTGATTTGTAGTCTGATCGTTAAATTGTAGAGATGGTATTTTCATTGCAACCTGTATTGCTGCTACATTTAACTTCATACTAAATACAATTAATCTACATTTTGTGAGTTACTTGAAGTAAATGTTACATTCTGTATATAATGTTTACACGTGCATTGTTCTTCTTTGATTGTTCAAGTGTATTTTGGTAAAATGTGGTGTTGTCCTAATTTTGTAGATTCTCTGTCTCAATTTTGTAGGTTAATTAGAACTGTGACTCTTAAACAGTGTACAAATATAGTTAGATTGTAGTTGATGTGTAGTCTGATGGTTAAATTGTAGATATGATATTTTTCATTGTAGCCTGCATAGCTCATATATTTAACTCCATTCTAACTACAATTAATCTACATTTATGTGAGATACTTAAAGTAACTGTTACATCCTATAGATAATGTTTACATGGGCATTGTTCTTCTGTTATTGTTTTGTAGTTATAGGTGTGGGTAGGTTGTTCTTCTTCTAGTTATATTTTGTATTTGTCATGTAGTTATATGTAGATTACTGCTTCCTTTTTATGCAAACTACTAATGTTCATTAATTTTATATTTTCTGTAGAATGATCCTTACTTTGCACAACAAAATGTTGATTATGGTGTGCTTAGACTCCACAGTTTGTGTGATCCTAGCATACATAGCCAGATACAAGCTTTACTCTCTCCAAATGCTTTAAAGGTTTTCAAAAAAACTTATTTTGGTTACTTATTAGGTCTCCCCACAATCTGTATGCAAAACCAATCACTTTATCTTCTGATGAAGTATGAATTGACAAAGTCTACTGACTCATATTTTTCAGTACTATTTAAGGGTGAAAAATTGAATTTTTCCTTGAGAGAATTTGGGTTGATAACTGGTCTTAATGGTTTGAATAAGTTTTCAAACTATGGTTACACTTCCACCTATGTTGGCCCTTTAATGAATACATATTTTTCGAACAAAGAAAGGATTGAGAAATGGCATTTGAAAAATGTAGTGACTAATAAAGCATGGGCAAACGATGTGGATGCGGTGAAGTTGTGCATTCTTTATATGTTGGAATTTTTTGTTTGTCCTTCAGATAAAGACCATGTGACTTTCATAGACAAGTTTATGTTCTTTCTAATAGAGTCTGGTAATTTTGAGTCATACCCATGGGGTATTAAATCCTTCAAGCAGGTTATTGAATCTGTCCGACATCGTCTTAATCCCCATGTATATTCTTATCTGATACGGGGATGCTCATTAGCCTTGCAAGTGTGGCTATATGAGTGTTGCTCGTCCGTCAACACCGAGCTTGCTACGAGGTGTTCTGAATCTATACCTCGCATTTTAAGATGGTTAGCTACAAAGGGGCAGATTTGGTTAACTGCAATTGAAGAGAAGCTGATCAAGCCTGAGTGGCTCAAGGTATTTTTTTCCACTTTTGTATGATGCTACAATTACAATTTTATATAGGACAGATTCAATAACCTGCTTGAAGGATTTGATACCCAATGGGTATGACTCAAAATTACCAGACTCTATTAGAAAGAACATAAAATTGTCTATGAAAGTCACATGGTCTTTATCTGAAGGACAAACAAAAAATTCCAACATATAAAAAATGCACAACTTCACCGCATCCACATCGTTTGCCCATGCTTGATTAGTTACTACATTTTTTAAATGTCATTTCTCAACCCTTTCTTTGTTCGAAAAATATGTATTCATTAAAGAGCTAACATAGGTGAAAGTGTAACCATAGTCTGAAAACTTATTCACACAATTAAAACCAGTTATCAACCCAAATTCTCTCAAGGAAAAATTTAATTTTTCACCCTTCAATAGTACTGAAAAATATGAGTCAAGTAAACTTTGTCAATTCATACTTCATCAGAAGATGAAGTGATTGGTTTTGCATACAGATTGTGGGGAGACCTAATAAGTAACCAAAACAAGTTTTTTTGGAAACCCTTAAAGCATTTGGAGAGAGTAAAGTTTGTATCTGGCTAGGTATGCTAGGATCATATAAACTGTAGAATCTAAGCACACCATAATCAACATTTTATTGTGCAAAGTAAGGGCCATTCTGCAGAAAATATAAAATTAATGAATATTAGTAATTTGCATAAAAAGGAAGCAGCAATCTACATATAACTACATGACAAATACAAAATATAACGAGAAGAAGAACAGCTTACCCACACCTATAACTATAAAACAATAACAGAAGAACAATACCCATGTAAACATTATTTATAGGATGTAACGGTTACTTCAAGTATCTTACATAAATGTAGATTAATTGTAGTTAGAATGGAGTTAAATATATGAATTATACATGCTACAATGAAAAATATCATATCTACAATTTAACCATCAAACTACACATCAACTACAAACTAACTACATTTATACACTGTTTAAGAGTCACAGTTCTAATTAACCTACAAAATTGAGACAGAGAATCTATAAAATTAGGACAACACCACATTTTACCAAAATACACTTGAACAATCAAAGAAGAACAATGCACGTGTAAACATTATCTACAGAATGTAACATTTACTTCAAGTAACTCACAAAATGTAGATTAATTGTATTTAGAATGAAGTTAAATGTAGCAGCAATACAGGTTGCAATGAAAAATACCATCTCTACAATTTAACGATCAGACTACAAATCAACTACAAACTAACTATATTTATAGACTGTCTAGGAATCACAGTTCCACTAAACCTACAAAATTGCGACAAATAATCTACAAAATTAGGACAATACCATATTTTACCAAAAAATACTTGAACACTAAATTAACACTTGAACAACAGATTTTTACAACCAAAATCAAACTACAAAACAGTGAGGAAAAATAAATAGTGTTTACCTTTATTGAAATTTTTTGGTGAACCAATTTTGGTACTTTTTTTGAGGGTTTCTTCTTTTTTGGTTTTGATGAAGAAGGAGAGACCTTGGGTTTTTTCACAGATGGAACTTTGGGGGAATCATCTACAAAATCGTCATCTACACTCAACTCTTTCCCCTTGCGTTTGAGTTGTTTCTCGACTAGTTTATCAACTCCACGAGCATCAATATCGTGCAAATGCTTGCTTCTCATTTCCGCACGAATTTGTCTAGGAGATGAAATACCAGTAGTTTGTTCACTTGCATGCGTCAATTGTGGATTTTTGAGTGTTGATTTTGGTGTTAAAACACCCAAATCAAAGGATGAAAGATCAGCTAATATAGCGTTTGATGATTTTTTTGTGGGAGTGTTGGTTTTTTTCATGATTTAGGAGTTGAAGACAAAGATGGAAGTGAATGCAAATCGTGGGGATACAACTGAAGGTAAACACAATCCTTAAACAATGAAGGTAATAAGGTTTGGTATATGGTATAGGTATGTAAAAATCTCTACTTTCATAATGTCGCACTTTCAAATATATAGCCACATGTTTATTAATTGGGGCAGTGCACACATAACCATTCTCCGGGATGCTATTTCAAAATTAGTCAGTACTTATTTTGTCATGATATTTTAAACCAAAAATTTTAATTTATGGACTAATCGGGATATTTTATCCTGAAAAATTAAATTGAAAAACTGAAATTCAGGACGCATTTGCTAATTTTTAAATAGCAGCCCTTTAAAATGGCTATCGGGAGTTATTTGAACTTATTAAGTAGTGAAATATAAAATTAAAAAAGGCAGCCCGATGCACTAAGCTCCCACTATGTACGGGGTCCGGGAAAGGGCCGGACCACAATGGTCTATCGTACGCAGCCTTACCGTGCATTTTTGGAAGAGGCCGTTTCCACGGCTCGAACCCTGACCTCCTGGTTATATGGCAGCAACTTTACCGGTTACGCCAAGGATCCCCTTCTAATTAGTAAAATATAAGTATTTAAAAAAAAATCAATTCGGTGCACAAAGTATTTTATTTCTTCACAGGGCCGCATTCTAAGGAGGCATGATGTGGACAGTCTATCTAATACAAGTACTAATGACTGATTTTACGACTCGAACCCGTAATTTATAGGTCACAAAGACAATTTTATCATTACTTTAGACCATCTCCAATGCCGCTCTATTTCTTGCACCAAATCCAAATTTGGTGCCAAAAAATGATGTTTTTTTTGCTCCAATGCAACACTATTTTTTGCACTATTATAGAGCATGAATAGTGTTGCACCAAATTTGGTGCAACACTATTTATTACTCTATATTTGGTTTAACATTATTTTATTCAATCTTTTTATTTTTGGACTTTTAATTTATCATGTATTGTGTACATAATTAACTTTTATATTAAGATCTTTATAATTTTAGTTTATATCTTATTTTTTGATATATTATATTTATATAAAATTATAAGTTAATTTTATTATTATTACAATTGTATAAAAAAAATATAACCATTATTTAAAAATAAAAAATGCAAATGTAAGATCACCGGTTTGAATAATTTTTAGCTTGACACAAAAAAATTAAGGATAAAGATGCGCATTTCACGTTTCGTAATGCATTAATCTAGCATTTATGGGAGAATAGAGGCGAAACTTAAATATTTATGCGGTACTTAATTTAAATTTGACTATGATGTAATATTTATTTAATTATCTTTTATCAATTATTTCACTTTTGGTTAATTTATACTTTAAAATAATTTTGTAATAAATGATTATATAAGTGGTGAATGTGAATTATATATAATGAATATGGAAAAAGAAAAAAGATAATATTAGTTTGAAGGAAATAAAATATGAAAAGTAAATAGAAGATAATAATATAATATAGAAGAGAGAGAAAATTTGATGTAAAAAATAATGTAATGATTAGAGTAAATTTAGTATTACATCATTTTAGTGTAAAATTTAGTGCAAAAAAATAGTGATAGCGTAAAAGATGGCCTTAAGATTCATAAAGATAAATACTTACTAGAATTATTTTAATTTAATATATTGAAAGAAAAGTAATGGAAGTAATTATGGGATCAAGAAAGGAAAAGATAGGAATCTGGTGGTCTGACAAGATGATGCAGAAAAAGTGAAAAAGAAACAAAAGTATGAATAATGCAAAGATGTCCAGCCCCAGCAGAAAAAGCAAAACAAGAAAAAATTTAAGTCATTGGTAAGTAGCAACCCACTATGAAAAAAGAGGAGAAAAGAAACTACAAAAATTAATTGTTTATATAAACACAAAAGATAAAGTGAACATAATGATGAAAAGAATAGCATGGGAAGAAACAAAAAAGCTGCTAGCTAGGCTGGGACTACAGCACACAAGAAACAAAGTAAAATACAGATATTTGATTACAACCATAATAACAAATTCAGAATAATTTTACTAGCGTCTAGTAAAAATACGCACTATCTTACTCTTATATTCTACAGATGAAAAAAAAACTATTTTTAATATATCCTTGAACCAAAAAAGACATAAATAAAATACAAATATTTGATTGATATGAAAATTTTAAAAAATAAGTAATTAAAAACTCTTCACTAGTACGTTGTACTAATTAAATATTTTTTTTATTATTTTATTTTATGTGACATACTTTTTTCTTTTTAATAGTATATTTTTTAAAATATGACATATTTCAATATTTACCTTTTATCATTAAATTTTTGCCATTGACAACACACTTTTATAGCTGCACAAATAATATAGAATAATTAACTTAAATAGTCGTTTATGTAATTATTTAAATTAAAAATAACTGGCGAATATATAATTCACACATAATATAATATGTGTATAATCCAATATAATTGGTGTATCATCTGTACGTATTAATTAAAAAATGCATATGTTAAATCTGGTTCGACTATTTATGTAAAATATTTCAAAAATATAAAAACAAGTTTAAATTAAATTAATTTTCGAACCATGTCACATATAATGAAACGAAAGGAGGAATAGATGGAATAATTTATACCAAGGTAATCAGTGAGGACACGGCCATCGGAAAACCTGCCGGAGGGCTTGCCGGGGAAAGTGACACCATAAGGTTGTTTCCAAGAATTAGCCACAGATTTCCTATTATTCCCTGTATCTGCATATGAATCCCCAAATACAAACATCTTTGTGGGTTTAAAACCATTTATTTGATGCTTCTTTTGCTCATTAATGGCACTTTGCTGCTGGTTATGGCTATGGTGATGATGCTTATGGTGGTGATGAGTTGAACCTTGAACTTGAATACTCCATAAAATACCTGTAAAATTTATAGAAAATCACTTGTTAGACTAATACAACATGAACTAATTATAAGGGTGTGTTTGATACGAACAAAAATATTTTTCCGGAGAAAATAATTTTCAGACGAAACTTTATCTCACTATCCAATAATATTATTTAAAATTTAGCGATCATAGATTTTAGCTTCATTTTTTCAAAATAAACTTGAAAACATTGTTTATTCATGAATTATGATCATGTTTAGAAAAAAAAATTCAAAAATTTTAAGTTCCCAAAAACTGATTTATAGCAATTTTTGGTAAAAAAAAAAAAAAAAAAAAAAAAAAAAAAAAAAAAAGCCTTCCAACTCACAAAGCTTCAAATTTTCTTCAAATAAAATGCATGCTTAAATATAATTTTAACTTTCAAAAATTATTTTTCAAACACAACTTTAAAAAACTATTTTTTCACGTTTCAATCAAATCGACGTCCAAACGCTAGTTTAGAAACTATTTCAAACTGTCGGAAAAAACATTAGCGAAGAGAGTCATTTTTGAGTTTGTAGCAGAGCAAGTGTGTTGGTTACCATTTCAGCCAGTACCATATAAAGATTAGAATTTTAAACTCATAAACTTTAAATTAAAACTCTGTCTGTGTTTGCTTAAAAAATGAATTTTTGGAAATTATTTTTACTTCAAACAAAACATACCCTAAAAGAAGTTAATTAATGAATAAAGGTGACAGAATTTCAGCAGAAATGTGAAGTAAAAATAATGCATACCTGTGATGAAAAAGGAGAAAAGGAAGAAGTGTGAGAACTTCATGGCTTAATATATAGGGAGAGGAGTTTAGTTTAAATGGAGAAAAGAGTTGTATGGGAATATGAAAGGGAAAATTTGGGGAAGAAGAATAGTGAGATTCTATTCTACTAATACTAAAGCTATTTATATAGTTACATGAAAAAAGAATAGGAGGGGGACATTGAT
The DNA here is from genome assembly GCA_026770625.1 of Nicotiana glauca. Taxonomy (NCBI): domain Eukaryota; kingdom Viridiplantae; phylum Streptophyta; class Magnoliopsida; order Solanales; family Solanaceae; genus Nicotiana; species Nicotiana glauca. The sequence continues at coordinate 41,029 of MU740577.1, forward strand.
TGGTGGAGTATATATAATTTAGTCATTGGACCTTTGCCAAATAAATTCAACACCATTTGGTTAGTACCCCAATTTATTATAATTTACTATTCCAATTGGTGGTTTCCTTTAAGAAAATAACCATATTGCAAAAGATGGGATGTATTCTTTTCCCCAAGTTTTCTTAAATTATTTACTTATGTTGGGGTGTTTACAATAATAATAACATACACTGTGTATTCTCACATATGATATCTGAGGAGAATAATATGTACGCAGACTTTATCACTACGTTTTGGAGGTAGAGAGATTGTTTTCGATAGATTATATAGGGAGTTTTCTCTTCTTCTTTTTTTATTATATTTTTTTAAGGCAAAATACAAAATTGATGATTGCGTTTGCTAACTAAAAGTGTATAAAATATACATAAAACGATGTACCAAAAATATATAATTTATCGATTGTTATTTTTTGGAGCGGCTAAAATATATATTTATAAAAAAAATTACGGAAATATAGGGATCAACTTGCATTGCACCCGTTAAGTCTTAAACAAAAGTGAACAAATCATACCTCCTCTTTTATTTCTGTTGAAATTTGAATGTTGGTCTCCAATAACTCTTTTTATAAATTATTTTGGGAGTTGCACATTATATGAAATACTATGGATTGTAAAGGCACTCTCCGGGTACTTTTTATTATATAAAATGGAAAGTTATTCCATGGCTTAATTTATGTATATTTATGAATATCAATATATCATATCAAAAAGTCTCTTGAACCAACCCCAAAAAATATTTTTTCTAAGTTGAAAAAAGTGATGCTCTTGAATAATGTTGTGCTAGAAAGTTCACATACGTAATTTATGCTCAATGATCTTATGTCTATAAGTAAGAAATTAAACTCAAACGATAATTAAAATTAATTTGACTTTGATATCGAAGGATTAATGTAGCAAGAAATCTTGTAAAAGGATACTTTTGAAGAATATTAGAGACGATCTATTTTTTTTTGGCATATAATAAGGAATTCCACATTCCTACTTTTACTTCTATGTTTCTGCACTAGCAAATAGCTATATATATATATATATGATTTGCTCTTTTTGGAATCTCCGTTAGGCTTTTTTCAAAAATTTATAGGTCAAGAAACCTGTCATCCACAATCAGAAAAATTGATCTTCCCTCGAACTACTTAAATATAGAAATAAACGACGGACAAAATATGTAGCTAAACAGTAAAATTCATCGTAATTCTACTTAGCAACGGATTAGTAAAAAGATAATAAAAAAAATATTAGCTACAAGCAATTTAACGATAGATTAGCGACAAAGTTCGTAACTAATTTCAGTTTTTTTAATAGTTGTCCCATACAACATTCCTTTTGTTGGAAAATTTAAAGATGCATTCCTAACCATGAACACAAAATTGAAGGAGAGTTTTGTATACCTTTTTCGAAGTAAAGAATTTTAAAAAGATCACCAATAACAAATTAGGAATTTTTACCTCCTATAGCAAATGTTAGCATCTTATTTATTTTAAGTAAATACCATTTTAAAAAATTATATTCTATAGATACCTTTTAATATTTATAGCAAAATATCTAATTTTGGTTACCTCCTAACTCTACGCCACTAATTATGCTATTCAGTTACTCTATTTTCTTTCTCTCTCTACTTTGATACATGTCATTCTCTTCCCCCATTCCTGAAAACACAATGCTCAATCTCAAAATTCCTCTCACCCACGTCACCTACCATTAGTAAAAAAAACCACGCTCTCTCCTCCCTCCTGCACTTTCAAACGACCTTTCAAATCTTCAAACTATTAGGCCTACCATTGACAACACAATTGAATTGCTCATCAATAAGAGAACAAGAACCGGGTTTGTACAAAGGATAAGACTCATCTGTAACCCAATTTCCATCAAAGAAATCACAATTCATTAAAGACTTAACCAAATCTTCATCTCCTTTCCAAATTTGTCCCATTTCTCTGCTTCTTCGCCAAAGAAGAAGTAAACTTTTTCTTCACTACCTTCTCTATAATTCCCCTTTCTCCATTCCCATTTGCAATTTTATCCCCAGAAGAGGACTTTCGTGCTGAATTTTCAGTCTGATTCACATTAACTGGAGATTTTGTAGCCTCAATTGTGCTTTGATTTGCCTTCAAAATTCAAACTTTATCATCAAATTTTTTACTTTGAGTCTGATTCACATAAAGGAAGGGAGGTCCAAAACACAGAAACAGAGAGAAAAAGAGAGAGGACGCAGTAGATTTCGTGCCATATGAAGATTCATCTTCATTATTATTTGGTAAATAGATGAAGAATTAGAGTCAAAATTAAACTTTGGAGACAGTGAATTTTGAGCCAGAGGAAGACAATATGAGGGACGAAGATCTACTGGGTTTATGGTTTTTGCGATGAAAAGAGTTGCTGGATCTTGATTTTTACGCTGCATTTTCATGTATTTCATTGTATTCATTGTAATTCAATGTATCTCGCTGTATTTCATTGTATTCACTGTCTTTTTTTTCATTGTATTTCAATATATCCCACTATATTCTATATATTTTGTTGTATTCACTGTCTCGCTATATGCCATGAATGTATTCATATGTTTTTTAATTAATATAATTTATGTATTCATATGTATTATATAATTTCTCTGAAGATTGCTATATTTTTTGGGTAATTTCGGTTGAGAATCTTTTTTATAACTTGAAATACAAAATTTGTGTGTTATAATTGTGTTTGTTGAGTTATATTAGGAGTATATTATGTTAATTGATTTACTTTCCGTTTAAAAATAGTGTAATCCCCTATTTCAGCTGTGAATACGGTCGAATACAATAATCTGTCCTGCTGTAATCCCATATTCATGAATACAATCGAATACACTCGAATACAACAACTGATTAGTTGGACTTCCATGATTTACGCCTATTTTTGCTACTGTATTCATGAATACAATAACTTAAATGCATCTAATACATCTTATAACAACATAAAACGTATCTACAACCCGTAATATAGAAAAGTAGTGTCTTTATGAAAATTGTTCAAGAAATTATTGCCAAAGATCACCAAGCATTTGAGGTGTTATAGTGGCCAAAATTCGCTTGGCCCACCAAGAGTCCAACTAGCCAGTACGACAGGCGACAACCCCATCTTCGGCTGGCATAGAATGGGCTTTTTTTTTTTTTTTAACTTTTAAATCGTTCTAAAAATTATTTATATTT
>MU740577.1:49681-92466 GCA_026770625.1 Nicotiana glauca
GGGGGGTTTACACTATATAACCGCCCAACCAAAGAAAAAATTGAACGATAGATGTATAATATGAGTATAATAATAATAATAACAATAACAACAACCCAGTATAATCCCACTTAGTGGGGTCTGGGGAGAGTAGTGTGTACGCAGACCTTACCCCTACCCTAAGGTAGAGAGACTGTTTCCAAATAGACCCCCGATATCCTTCCCTCCAAGAACTTCCCACCTTGCTCTTGGGGAGACTCGAACTCACAACCGCTTGGTTGGAAGTGGGGGTTGCTTACCATCAGAGCAAACCCTCTTGTCAATATGAGTATAACTAGTGTATAATTTAATTATATCGGTTGAAGGGGAGCCTTGGCGTAACTGGTAAAGTTGCTGCCATGTGACCAGCAGGTCACGGATTCGAGCCGTGGAAACAGCCTCTTGCAAAAATGCAGGGTAAGGCTGCGTACAATACTCTTGTGGTCCGGGCCTTTCCTGGACCCCGCACATAGCGGGATCTTAATGTACTAGGTTGCCCTTTTTTTAATGTATATTGGCTAGGAAAGGTAAATATTTTTGGTCGAGCGGCCGAATGTGTAACTTTCGGCAGAAAAATCAGTTCAAATACTTACTTTTTTAGCCCTTGGTCCAACAAGGTATGCCCGACGCAGATGCCCTGTGTCTCAACCCTCACAACTCCCTTCTTGAATGTGAAGAGTTCGGGTCGAACCAATGCCACAAAACTAACAGGGTCATGTAGGAAAATTCCTGAAAAGAGGACGAGCGAATAATTATCGCTGAACTAGTTTAAGAAGCAATGTAGGTAATCCAAAAACGATATAAGAACAGAAGCTATTACCATAGACACCGTCTGATTTCACATGCCAATCACGGTAGAATTTGCACATGTTGCCTAAAAATTTAGCATGTTTTCCTTCAGATTGCCTTAGTTCTTCAAGATCAGCATCTAAAACCAGGGAAATATACAATTTATTGAGAAATGAACAATATTTATACAATTAAAGGTTCAAAAAGTAGAAGCCTTCGACATATTTGAGATGTGAACAAACCACCTTTCAATTTGACTTGTGTTGTAATATTGATGCCCACAATATCAATATTTGCCCCCGAAGTAAATACAACATCTGCAGCCTCTGGGTCCCCATATATCTGCATCGTCGGAATAACTATGTAAATGAGATAATAGTAACAAATTGAAGACTGAATACTACATGCAAAAGTGTTGATCTTATAAACTTCACAAAAGTTGACAGGGAAAAGCGACACTGACAACATTTGAAATGATGTATGATACACAAAAGAAGAAAGCACCAACAATCCACAACACAAACAATTTATAGTATTTCCGCAAAGGTAATGCCAGAAGGGACCCATATTGTATGGGTTCTGCATTATCGAATGACGACTTCAAGTACCAATAACTGTGTTTCTTGGTACAACTTCAAGACTAATAACAGCTTATTTCTTAACACAAATAAACTGTTTGAGCAAAAGCTACTGGATTCGGCCGAACCCGTACTCGGGCTTCTAGCTCCGCCTCTGCAAATAACTATTAAACATTTCCATATCGTTGTACACTATGGATATCAAAGTAAGAAGTTTATGCACAGACATTATGGGGTCAAACAACTATTCAAAAATGCTTCTACATTGTAAAACATTGTGAATATTATAGTATTTGAAAACCAATGGGAAAAAATTCACCCACATTTGCTTCTGCGGCAGGATTGACATTTCCTAAAGCGAAGAAGGAACCACCAAGTACGACCACTCTCTTCACCTTGCTTGCAAAGGTTGAGTCCCTCTTGACAGCCTTAGCAACAGATAACAATGAAATTTTTTGTAAATGTAAGGCAAAGTCAGAAACTTGAAAATTGAAAGTTTTGAGATACAACGTACCAAAGCCAAATTTGTCAATGGTCCTAGTGCAAGTATAGACACTTCGCCAGGATATTCAGAAACTTTTTCCACCAAGAATTCAGATGCAGATTTGTTATTTTTCTTAGAATTTGGAGAAGGTAAGAATAAGTTGCCTAATCCATCTGAACCATGAACAAAGTCTGCAACACGTGGTTCCCCTCTCTATAGCGAAAAATAAGATCAAAGTTAGGTTCCAAATACGTTGAGAAGCTACAACAGAGAAAGGAAGTTAAGCATAAACTAAAAAGAGTTTTGAGTAATAAATTGTTACTTTTAGAAGGAATGTCTGTCAAAAGTAAAAAACAAATTACCTTCAGAGGTTCAGGGCTGCCCTCGGCGACAGGAACATCCGGATATCCTGCAGCTTCACACTATCCTTTTGCAAATTAAATTAAAGAAGTAATTGATCAAGAACTTGATCCAGAAACATCTAATAGATGGAAATTGTAAACACAATAAAAGGAAAGAAATTTAAAATAAAGGTAGCACTAAATAAACAAAAATATACCCAAAAAAAAAGGACATACCAAAAGTAATGCATTACGTGTAGCATCTTTTGTAGTAACGTTGCCAAAGATTGTAGTCAAGCCTATGATCTCAACTTCTGGCGTCTGAAATGCCATTAGTATTGCCATACTGTCATCTAAATATCAACAAAAGCTAAAATTAGCTACAACATGACAAATGGAAACCACACGGAATTTGAAGCTCATTACATAACACAGCTCAGCCTGTTAAAAACTTGTTGTGAGAGAGACTTAGGTCTTTTGTTTTCATTCACTGGCACAATTTATACCCATAATTGATATAACGGCGGAGCCAGGAATTTTAGTAAGGGGGTTGAAAATATAAAAAAGTAAACATCTACTATATATACAAAACAAAAAAATTTGATCTAGTATATAAAGTGTAACTTTCAGGTGACCCCTTTTCGCCCCTGGCTCCGCCCATGACTTGAAAGATAGAAATGGAAAGAGTTTCTTGGAAAGATTTCAGGCATCACTAAGTATTATATTATCTTTTTCTTGGTTGATGAGTCACTAAGTATCATATTACTTAGAGCACAACGGTTTTCTACTTGAATGACGCACAACTACGCCAAGGCGTGTTGTTCGCCTCAATAAGAATAGCTTCTCACTACAAGATGTGCACTTTAAAAACTTCCTCTTTCATTAAGAAAATTGTTTTCCCAAAGAAACGATAAACAGAACTAAAGAAATCACAAATGTCAGCTTGTGAAATTTGTCAGAATCTTAGGTGCCTAAATGATAGCAATATCCCCCCCCCCCCCTTTCTTATAGTGAAAGTCTATGTGGTGCGGACTCTCTAAAATGATGCCGCATCCGTATCGCATCCTCCAAAAATGGACTACTTTTGGCGGATCCGACACGCACCGACGACATTTTCAGAGAGTTCGAGCAACATAGTTGAAAGTAACACACATTCCTTCCCTAAAAGAAGTCTCAGAATTAATGAAGGATTAGAAAAGATCATAGATAAAGTCAATTGCCTATTTTCATAAATAAAAGTACAGCTAATTTAGGATGACAAAGAGAAGCTTTATCTCCAGATTCTCTTCACTTAAACAAACTGAAAGAATCCCAAAATTCACAAATTCCAGAAAGAAAGAGATCATCTTCCATCTGAATACTCTAATGAAAAAGCTGTAATTATAAAGTGACACAATAAAGTAGCTTGGATCCTTTTTCCATATAAGAATCTTCCCACCCTTTAGCACTTTTAACAAAATTTCCCAAAAAGTCATCTATTTGTCAAAGAAAATCAAAACCCAATTACAATCAAATAAAAATTCAGCTGAAAAATTACTAAACCCAACTTCAAACTCATTCATGAACAAAGATATTCGCAATACCCAAATTCAAGAAACTAAAAAAAAATGCTGGAATTTGCTAAAGTTTCCAACTTTAAACAAAAGGGTAGAAAATTTCACCAATAAGACATCTATTTGTCTAAGAAAATCAAAACCCAATTACAATCAAATAAAAATCTAGCTGAAACATTAATAAAAAAAATTAGCAAAACCCAAATTCAAGAAACTGAAAAGAATGCTGAAATTTGCTAAAGATCACAACTTTAAACAAAAGGGTAAATTTTTTAACAAAAAGTCATCTATTTGTCACAGAAAATCAAAACCCAATTACAACCTAATAAAAAAATTTAGCTGAAAATTACTACAAATCTCAACTTTAAACTCATTCATAACACCCAAATTCAAGAAACTAAAAAAAAGGCTGAAATTTTTACCAATGCCAGGATCAGTGTCAATGATGATCTTTTCACGTTGCTTAGCAAAAGAATTATTGTTAGGATTCACCAATCCATCAACCAAATCACCATCACATTTCGACATCTTCTTGAAATTTTCAAGAATTCAAAAGGAAAAATATTGGGAGCAAAAAATAGAAGGGAATCTTTAGTGCCAATATAATAACAAAATCAAATTAGAATTAAAAAATAATGTGGGGGGGGATTAAGTGAAAAGGATAGAGTTTTGGTGGAGTCAGCTCTGACGATGAGCTGAATTTTCTAAACTCTGCTCCTTTTTCTTGTTCCTGTATTCTTCTCTTATTTTGGTGAGACAATTTTTATGCGTATATATATTGGTTTGGGAAAGAATAATGGATAAGATATGTAGCTTAGTCTAAGTGGTAAATATATGCGCATCCTTAATTGATTCCCTTTGTGAAGAACGCCAATCTTGCTTTCACTTCTCTCCATAGGCGATCTCAAAATAATCAATTAAAAAAAATTCTTTTTGAATATATATATTTTATATATTATATACAAAAATTATATAAAATTTATACAATTTTTTGTCTGTTAAATATAAATAGTTTTTGGTACGGGCTAAAAGTAATAATACCCCATACTTGAAACAAATAAATCTCACAATCAAAGCTCCAAGTCATATCGAGTTAGGGTTGGCGGAATCATGATTTGAACAAAAAAAAGAGCACGTTTAAGTTAGTGGTTTCAAATTAATAACTTGTATATATTCAATAGATTTCTTACGACAAATACAGAGATTGAACAAAGCTATTGGGTTTAACAACCAAACTCGCATCTCACACTTTGGCTCAGTTCCTAAATAGAGCCTAAGAACATTTCTTAGTGTTGAAACTTATATTATAAATAAATATTTATTTGTTTGGATAGAAGTGCATAAGCAATTGATATATTTGATAAAGAGATGTTAATATGCCGTTCTTTTGTTAAGATGACTTAAATATCCTTAAATTATTTTAACAAAACTATAAATCTAAAAGCATATTTGTAAGAAAAAAGAGAAATGGCATATATGGAGAGAAGAAGTTAGGAATATTTGTTCTTGGAAAACATTTGAGAAGTAAAAAACTATTTAGGATATAATAGTAAAAATCTTGGACAAACCAAGTTGTTGGCTCATTTTGGGTTACAAACACTTATGCTATTATCAAATGTATATATAAGTCAAAATGTGTGTATAAGTGAATTTGACCAGCTTATAAACTTAGCCAAATATCTTCTTAATAGAGATGTAGATAGGTCGGGTTGGTTGGGTTTTGCAATTATCAAACCAAATCAATTGTGTCGGGTCATTAAATTTAAAGACCAAACCAAACAAATAAAACTCAGGTTTTTCATTCTCGGTTTTTCTTGAATTTTCGGATTATTCGGGGGATTTTTCTGGTAAAATCTTCGTAGCAAAAACATATTACTTGTGCTCAAAATATTTCTTTACTCCTAGTAAAATACAACTATATAAGGTATTTTTCAAGAAAATAATACAAAATATGAGATATGTCATGGAATTATCCTAAAATATTCAATAATTGTATACAGTTGAAATCGGAGAGCTCAATTTTGAGGACTTAACAGTACCCCGGGCTCGAGTTCGGGCAGCACGAAGTAAAGACCAGATCTGACTGGAAAATGCATGCCTCGAGGGAGCAAATTGGAGACTCGTCATGATCTACCTCGAGGGCAGTACAATTTCGATGACACTCAAGAAAAAGCGAAAATTTCTCAAGGACACGTGGATCAGGGCATAAATTATGGGATAAGATTTGTACGAAATAGTACGAGTCCGTACTAGGTTGTTATACAGCTGTACCAATAGAATTCTTCAACATAATTGGAAGTGTACCATATTAGTATTTTCCTCTCCTATATAAAGGGGCCCCCATTCATATTGTAAAGACAGATCTCATTTACTATAATAGAACATTCTATTCTGCTTTTCTCGTTTATTGTGCTCCACAATTATTCTTTAGCTTTATTGTTTTTACTTGTTCATACTTTATTTGCTCTTAACTCACCTCGAGGCCCCCGAGATAATCGAGCTCGAGGTCCCCGTTGCTCTAACAATATTGGTTTGGTTCATCAATTCTTCTTACTTAAACCTTATATTACTTGAATATTCACTAGTATTGGAATAAATCACATATCTTTAAAATCACAAATCACCTTTAATTATTACTCACATTTTTCGAGGTAAACAGTTTGATGCCCACCGTGGGGCTAAAGATAATAGTGATTATTTTAGTGATAGTTTTCTGATAACACACGTTATTCTTCACACTTTTTCTTTTCAAAGATTCTTTGATTCCAGGCTAAGATATGTCTAGCTCAGCAAACGCACCCGTGCATCGAAACGACGAACTCGGTTCCCATGGAGAAAATAATGCAACAACTGTAGGGACCAGTGTGCCAGCGCTAAACCCTGGGGTAGCACTAATGCCAAACCCAGTTGATGTTGGTTCACACATTGCCGTGAACGTCGATTTGGACACTGATGTCGAAGGAAGTGTACGCGGAGGGGATCAACCTGACGCTCAAAGGACACTTGCTCAAGGAGAAAGAGAAGTTAGTATACAAGTAATTTTTGAGATGTTGCAAGCACAACAAGTTGCTATCGCCCAGTTACAGAGTCAACAAAAGACTCCAAGTGTGGCTGGGCCAGAAACCGCTCATCATGCTCGAGAACTGACCCACCGTCATAAAAATGCTCGAGGAACTCACGAAGTGGATCGAGTCAGGAGAAAAAAGTATTGAGGACAACGACATAAAGGTGGAAACATACAACTCGAGGGTCGAACAAATACCGAGAGCACCTCTGATTTTGAAAGGACTGGACTCGAAGAAGTTCGTGCAAAAACCATTCCCCCAGAGTGCGGCTCCGAAGCCCATCCCAAAGAAGTTTCGGATGCCAGACATCCCAAAATACAACGGGACCACCGACCCCAACGAGCACATCACCACATATACTTGTGGCATAAAAGGAAATGATTTGGAAGACGATGAGATTGAGTCTGTTTTGCTAAAAACATTTTGGGAAACTTTGTCTAAGGGTGCCATGATTTGGTACCATAACTTACCCCCGAACTCTATTGATTCGTTTTCCTTGTTGGCAGACTCATTTGTAAAGGCACATGCCCGTGCCATAAAAGTCGCAACAAGAAAGTCCGATGTATTCACAATAAAACAAAGGGAGAACGAGATTCTAAGGGAATTTGTCTCCCGCTTCAAGTCAGAACGAATAGAGTTACCATCGGTCTCCGATGACTGGGCCGTACAAGCCTTCACTCAGGGGCTAAATGAACGAAGTTCGATAGCTTCGAAGCAGCTAAAGCAGAACTTCATTGAGTATCCCGCCGTGACTTGGGCGGATGTGCATAACAAGCACCAATAAAAAATTAGGGTTGAGGATGATCAGTTGGGAGCCCCCTCGGGCTCAGTTTATCCAAGCAGGTTACTAACAAAGGAGTCAGGAAATGCAGACAGGGGGTCAAGGTCGAATAAGGAAAGATATCAGCCATACGTCGAGGATCGAAGGAATATTTCAAGGCGTAACATACCTCGGAATAATCGAAGAGCAGATCGAGGTCAAAGTTACCGAGAACTTATGAGCAAAACCGGGTTTGATAGGCACTTTGGACCGGATGAGACACCCTGATTATTAAAGTATAACTTCAGCGTCGATGCCTCGAGTACATTGGCAAAATTAGAGACACTAGATGGCCCAAGCCTATACAGACCGATCCTTCTCAGAGGAACCCCAACTTGATGTGCAAGTATCATGGTAATCGTGGGCATAGGACCGAGGATTGCAGGAATCTTAGAGAGGAGGTAGCTTGGTTGTTCAACGAGGGGCATCTTCGTAAAATATCAGCGACCGGGCCAAGAGCCATTTCTGAGAAAGATATGCAAATAGGAAGAATGAACCTGAAGAACCTCAACATGTCATTCACATGATCATCGATGGAGTCGACATCCCATAAGGACTGATATTCAAACGTACCAATGTATCCATCACAAGGGAGAAACAGACTCGGGACTACGTGCCCAAGGACACCCTCACAACGATGCACTGGTAATTTCTATCCTTTTAAATAAAGTTCAAGTTAAACGTGTTCTCGTGGATCCAGGTAGTTCGGCAAATATAATCAGGTCAAGGGTCGTGGAGCAGCACAGGTTGCTCGGTCAAATCATACCAGTATCTCGATTCTTGAATGGATTCAACATGACAAGTGAAACAACGAAGGGAGAAATCATCCTCCCAGTCAACGTGGCTAGAACCACACAAGACACCAAATTTCATATAATCGAAGGTGACATGAGGTATAATGCTTTGCTTGGAAGGCCGTGGATCCATAGCATGAGGGTGGTTCCATCGAACCTTTATCAAATGATGAAGTTCCCAACAAAGGATGGCGCGAAAATAGTATATGGAGAGCAACATGAAGCTAAGGAGATGTTTGCATTACACGACTTGGCACCGGTATCGACACCATCCGTATCGGAAAAGTCAAAGGACAAACGGATGGCCAAATAGCAATCACAGATCATACCCTCGATTGAGCCCGAGGGACATGTGATCGATGAACAGTTGGTCGAGGATGAAGAAGAAGATTTCCTCATCCCCCGAGCCTTCGTTGCCCACGAGGAATTGGATGCGATGAAATCCAAGATCGAAGAACTCGAGTAGGCCATATTGATCGAGCATCTTTCAGAATGAAAGGTATATCTGGGGACGGGGTTAAACACCGAACTCAGGAAAAAACTCATTCAATTTCTTATCGATAACATTGATTGCTTCGCCTGGTCCCACTTAGATATGACAGGGATCCCACCGGAGATAACTACCCGTCGACTAAGTATCGATCCCAAATTTAAACCGATGAAGCAAAAGAGAAGACCTCAATCCGAGATAAAGCATGCATTCATCAAAGAAGAGGTAACCAAACTTCTCAAGATAGGATCCATTAGGGAAGTAAAATATCCCGAATGGCTAGCTAACATAGTGGTAGTCCCTAAAAAGGGGAATAAACTTAAAATGCGTGTAGACTACAAATATTTGAGCAAAGCATGCCCTAAAGATTCTTTCCCATTGCCCATCGATCGTTTGATCGATGCTACGACTGGTCAAGAGATCCTTACTTTTCTCGATGCCTACTTCGGGTACAACCAAATTCAAATGAACCCAAAGGACCAGGAAAAGACTTCGTTCATCACGAAGTATGGTACGTATTTTTATAATGTAAGGCCCTCCGGGCAGAAAAATGCAGGAGCCATAAATTAACGCCTAGTTAATAAGATGTTCGAACATCAAATAGGCAAATCCATGGAAATTTATATTGATGAAATTCTAGTTAAGTTCCAGTGCACAGAGGACCATTTGACCCATTTGCAGGTGTCGTTCAATATCCTAATGATGTACAACATGAAGCTCAACCCCGAGAGATGCGCTTTTGGAGTCGGCTCGGGCAAGTTCTTAGGCTTCATGGTGTCAAACAAGGGTATCGAGATCAACCCCTGATAAAATTAAAGCCATCGAGAAAATCACCGCGGTGAATAATGTGAAAGCCGTACAACGGCTGACCGAACGGATAGCTGCCCTAGGCTGATTTATCTCGAGGTAATTAGATCGGAGCCATCATTTATTTTCCCTAATCAAGAAGAAGAACAACTTCGGCATGGCCTCCGGAGTTCCAACAAGCCTTGGAAGAATTAAAATGGTATCTCTCAAGCCCACCCTTGCTCCATACTCCGAAGGAAGATAAAACACTCTACTTGTATTTAGTCGTGTCCGAGGTAACGGTAAGTGGCGTGTTGGTTCTAGAAGAGCAAGGTACGCAATTTTCTGTCTATTATGTGAATCAGACCCTAGGAGATGCTGAAACCAGGTACCCACATTTGGAAAAGGTAGCTCTTTCATTAATAAGCACATCTAGGAAATTAAAAACATATTTTCAGTGCCACTCTATATGTGCAATGACTACATACCCACTTTGAAATGTCTTGCATAAGCCCGAATTATCGGCAGATTGGACAAATGGGTTATCGAACTTGGGGGGGTATGATATTGAATATTAGCCTCGAACGGTTATCAAGTCTCAAATTTTGGCAGACTTCGTAGCTGATTTCGTGCCTACCCGAAGTAGAAAGGGAACTCTTGCTAAAAACAGGTACATCATCGGGGGTATGGACTCTCTTCACAGACGCTACCTCGAATGTGAAAGGATTCGGGCTCGACATCATTTTAAAACCACCTACGGGCAGTGTCATTAGGCAATCTATCAAAACTTCTAAATTGACTAATAATGAGGCCGAGTATTAGGCCATGATTGCAGGTCTCAAACTAGCCAAGGGCCTTGGAGCAGAGGTCATTGAGGCAAAATGTGACTCCCTTTTGGTGGTAAATCAAGTAAACGGGAGCTTCAAGGTTTGAGACGATCGAATGCAGAGGTACTTAGACAAACTTCAAATGACATTGCACTGCTTGAAGGAATGAACACTGGACCATGTACCCCGAGAACAGAATAGCGAGGCCGATGCACTTGCAAACTTGGGGTCATCGATTGAAGAAGATGATATCGTCCCCGGGACTGTCGCCCAACTATCGGGGTCGGTGGTCGAAGAAGGCCATGTAGAAATTAATTCAATAAGTTTAACATGGGATTGGAGGAATAAGTACATCAACTACTTGAAGCATGGGAAGCTCCCCACGGACCCAAAAGAGTCGAGAACACTTCGAGCCAAAGCGGCTCAATTCTCACTTTATGAAAATGGAACGTTTTATAGGAGAACCTTCGACGGACCACTGGCAGTGTGGTTTGGACCCCGGCACACCGATTATGTATTACGAGAAATCCATGAGGGAACTTGTGGGAACCATTTTGGTGCCGATTCTTTGGTTCGCAAGGTGATTAGAACAGGGTATTATTGGGATAGCATGGAAAAGGATACCAAGGAGTTCGTTCGAAAGGTGTGATAAATGCCAAAGATTTGCACCGATGATCCATCAACTCGGTGAACAACTCCATTCGGTCCTATCCCCGTGGCCATTCATGAAATGGGGGATGGACATCGTCAACCCCCTACCAACGGCGCCAGGTAAAGCTAAATTTATTTTGTTTATGACTGATTACTTCTCAAAATGGATAGAAGCGCAGGCCTTCGAGAAGATAAGAGAAAAAGAAGTCATCGACTTCATATGGGACCATATCATATGTCAGTTAGGGATACCTGCCGAAATAGTATGTGACAATGGGAAACAATTCATCGGCAGTAAAGTGACCAAATTCCTCGAGGACCATAAAATCAAAAGGATTTTATCAGTGCCTTACCACCCAATTGAAAATGGTTAGGCCGAGTCCACAAACAAAACCATCATTCAAAACTTAAAGAAAAGGTTAGATGATGCAAGAGGGAAATGGAGAGAAGTATTGGCCAAGGTTCTATGGGCATATCGAACGACGTCAAAGTCAAGCACAGGGGAGAACCCGTTTTCCTTAGTATACGAGTCCGAAGCATTGATCCAGCCGAAGTCGGGGAACTTAGCATCAAGTTTCAGCATACCACCGAGGACTCGAACCACAAAGCCATGAACACTCCTCTCGAGTTACTAGACGAGAAACGTGAGGCCGCATTAATTCGAATGGACGCGCAAATACAAAGGATCAAAAGGTATTACAATAGAAGGATGAACCTTTGATATTTTGGAGTCAGGGACTTAGTCCTAAGGAAAGTCACTCTCAACACTCGAGACCCAAACGAAGGGAAACTAGGCCCCAATTGGAAAGGACCGTACCGTGACCTCGGAGTCGTAGGGAAAGGATCCTGCAAACATAGCATAATGGAAGGTGAGCAACTACCAAACAATTGGAATGTATCGTTGCTCAAACGCTATTATTGCTGAGGTATGGCCTTCTCCCCCTTTTTTCCATTTGTATTTAAAACTAACCCTTGTAGATGTTCGATTGGAAACATCGAGGCACCTTTTATCTTGAAGACCTTGGGTTTTAAAGCATGCATTGCACTCTTTTTCCCTTAGATCGGGTTTTATCCCAAATGGATTTTACCGGCAAGGTTTTTAATGAGGAAACACCTATATGCTACCTAAGGAATATTCAACAAGTATTCAAGGCTTCTTTTCAATCAACCTCGAATATTGGGGGCATCACACTTGGAGGACGCATTCTCGAAGAAAGAAATTCATGCCAAGAAGGGCCTTGATAAGGGAATGTTGTAATGGGCCAAACGGTCAAATAAACCGTGTCCATGAAGAATAGTTGAACCCCCAGCGGCAAAACATGTACGCATGTATAAATTATTTGAAGAAGCATTCTTATTATATCAAAACACTTTGTGTCTCAAAGAAGTCTACTATTTTCACATTTAACGGCTCAAGGCCCAAAACCCTGAATGCACCCGAATACTCGGGGACTATCATCGACAATCGACATAGTGAGTCATCGAACAATTGAACTTATAAGACCTCAAAGAGGCACACTCGAACTTATAAGACCTCAAAGAGGCACACTCGAGCTCATAAGACCTCAAAGAGGCATCCCCTCGATATTAAGGCCAAGGCCATCACACTTGGGGACTAAAGGCTACGGCCATATAAAAGACTACGGTCACATGAAAAGGCTATGGCCAAAATAATGCGTCTCAGAAATGTCTGACTTCCGCCATAAAACTAAAACGCCTTCATATACTTCGAAAAAATCGGTTAAATCAGGCTACCCTCGGCAAAAGCAAATTATAAGGGGCTTTGATATAATCAGCCCTCGAATAATGCGAAGGCTTCGATAACATCAACCTTCAAAGAAACCTCAAGAGGTATTCGATTAACATTGCATATCAAATTACAAACGAGGTTCCAATCAATCGAACCTTTGAAAAACCCAAACGGGTACAAAAAACACACGCTAAGGCATACAAAATTTTCACTAAGTCTTTTAACCGAAAAGAGGAAAAAATTATATCCATTTTGGAGGCCAAATCACCCCAACTTAAAGAGCCTAAGGACCAATATAAAAAAGCCTAAGGGCTAACTTTATTTCGAGTTCGAGCAAGTACCCACTCGACCACCAAGCCTAAGGGCTACCCGAGTTCGAGAAAATTCTCACTCAGGGACTATCCACGAAGCCTAAGGGCTAACTTTTTTTCAAGTTCTCGCTCAGGGACTATCCACGAAGCCTAAGGGCTAACTTTTTTTCAAGTTCGAGCAAGTACTCACTCGACCACCAAGCCCATGGGCTAATCGAGCTCGAGAAAATTTTCAATCGGTGACTATCCATGAAGTCTAAGGGATAACTTTATGTCAGATCCTAGATGTCACGACCCAGATTTCCCACCGTCGGGATCGTGATGGCGCCTAACTCTTGAATGCTAGGCAAGCCAACAATTACGGTTCTAACACATTAATAATTAACTTAGCAGAAATAAATAATAACTAAAACCAAATAGATATAAAAATGTGAAAGTGTTATAACAGTTCAAAAACTCAAATACACGTCTACTCCAATGCGAAAGTGTTATAACAGTCCTCCATGATGACTTCGTAAATGCGAAGGTAGGTTCGCAAATGCGAACTATGCTGGCCCAGGGATTCTTTGCAATTATGATAAAACCCTTGCAATTGCCAAGCCTGTGAAGCTCGCAAATGCGAAGCCTGATCTGGCAATTGCGAGATCAGAGGCTTGCAACAAATACCAGATGCAACAGCAGATTTTCTAAGTCCAAACTCACTCCATGGCCTATCTAAAACTCACCTGAGCCCTCAGAATTCTAAACCAAACATGCATACAAGTTTAAAAACATCATACGGACTTGCTCGTGCGATCAAATCACCAAAATAACATTTCAAACAACGAATTTAACACCAAAACTCATGATTTTCTTAATAACACTTGAAATCTCTATTTTCACAACCGGACATCCAAATCATGTTAAACCAGTTCCGTTTCTTACCATATTTCACAGACATGACCTATATATTATATCAAACCTATATCGGGCTCTTGAACCAAAATATGGGCTCGATACCAACGAGATCACACACTATTCCATTTCTAAACATCCTTATATTTTCTAGCAAATAATTTTCTTCAAAAATTCACTTCTTGGGCTAGGGACCTCGGAATTTGATTCCACGCATATGCCCAACTCTCATATTTTACTACGGACCCTACGGGACCGTTAAATCACGGGTCCGGGACCGGGTCCATTTTTCAAAATGTTGATCAAAGTCAATTTTGATCAATTTAAAAGGCAAAAATCAATATTTTTCTTAGATTTCACATAAAGGTTTTTTGAATATGCGCCCGAATTGCGCACGCAAATTGAGAAGAAAGAAAATAAGGTTTTAAAGGCCTCGGAACCCAAATTCAGATTCTAAAACAAAAGATGATCCCTTGGGTCATCACATTCTCCACCTCTAAAATAACCGTTCGTCCTCGAACGGACATAGAAAAGTAACTGAGTCGATGAAAAGATGGGGATATCGGCTCCGCATATCGGACTCGGACTCCCAGGTAGCTGCCTCTACAGGCTGGCCTTTCCACTGAACACGAACCGAAGGGTAACTCTTTGACTCAACTCTGGGATAGCTACCGGCTCCTCCTAACAGGTCAAATCCCTATCCAACTGGATAGCGCTAAAGTCTAACACGTGGGATGGATCGCCGTGATACTTCCGAAGCATGGACACATGAAAAAATGGACGCAAAACTGATAAACCTAGTGGCAACGCAAGTCTGTAGGCCACCTCTCCCACTTGATCAAGGATCTCAAAAAGTCCAATGAACCTAGGGCTTAGCTTGACTTTCTTTCCAAATCTCATCATGCCCTTCATAGGAGACACTCGAAGTAACACTCGCTCTTTGACCATGAAAAATGCCACATCACGAACCTTACGGTCGGCATAACTCTTTTGCCTGGACTGAGCTGTACGAAGCCTATCCTGAATGATCTTAACCTTGTCCAAGGCATCCTGCACCAAATCTGTACCCAACAACCGAGCCTCCCCCGGCTCAAACTACACAATTGGCGATCGACAACGTCTACCATATAATGCTTCATAAGGGGACATTTGGATGCTTGAATAGTCACTGTTATTGTAGGCAAACTCCGCTAACGGCAAAAACTGATCCCAAGAATCTCTAAAATAAACAACACAAGCGCAGAGCATATCCACTGGAACTATATCCCAAACTAACCGTCCGTCTGGGATGAAATATTGTGCTCAACTCGACCTGCCTACCCAACTCATGCTGAACTGCCCTCCAGAAATGCGAGGTAAGCTGCGTACCCCGATCCAAAATAATAGACATGGGCACACCATGGAGTCAAACGATCTCCCGGATATAGATCTCAGCTAACCGCTCTAAAGAATAGGAAACTACCATAGGAACGAAATGCGCTAACTTAGTTAGCCTATCAACAATAACCCATACCGCATCAAACTTCCTCTGAGTTCGTAGGATTCTAACAATGAAGTCCATAGTGATACGCTTCCACTTGCACTCAGGAATCTCAATCTTCTGGAACAAACCGCCAGGTCTTTGATGCTCGTACTTTACCTGCTGACAATTTAAACACCAAGCTACATATGCAACAATATCCTTCTTTATCCTCCTCCACCAGCAATGTTGCCACAAGTCATGATACATCTTGGTGGCGCCCTGATGGATAGAATACTGGGAACTATGAGCCTCCTCCAGAATCAACTCACATAGTCCATCTACATTAGTCATATAAACTCGACCCTGCATCCTCAAAACTCCATCATCTCCAACTGTGACCTGCTTAGAACCATCGTTCCGTATTGTATCTCTAAGGACAAGCAAATGAGGATCATCATACTGCCGATCCCTGATACACTCAAATAATAAAGACTGAGCGACTGTACCAGCTAGAACATGGTTGGGCTCAGAGACATCCAACCTCACGAGCTGATTGGCCAAAGCCTGAACATCCAAAGCAAACGGTCTCTCATCGACTGAAATATATGCAAGGCTACCTATACTAGCCGACTTCCTACTCAAAGCATCAGCCACCATAATGGATTTCCTAAGATGATAAAAAATGGTGATATCATAGTCTTTCAATAGTTCCAACCACCTCCTCTGCCTCAAATTTAGCTCCTTCTGCTTGAACAAATACTTTAGACATTTGTGATCCGTGAACACCTCACACGACACAATATATAAATAATGCCTCCAAATCTTTAGCGCGTGAACAATGGCTGCTAGCTCTAAATCATGAATTGGATAATTCTTCTCATTAATCTTCAACTGCCATGAAGCATATGCAATAACCTTGCTAATATGCATCAATACCGTACCAAGTCCAATACGAGATGCGTCACAATATACTGTATATGGCCCTGCACTCGTGGGCAAATCCAACACTGGCGCCATAGTCAAAGCTGTCTTGAGCTTCTGAAAGCTCGCATCACACTCGTCCGGCCACCTGAACGAGGCACCCTTCTGGGTCAAACTGGTCATCGAGGCTGCTATAGATGAAAACCCCTCCACAAATCGACTGTAATAACCCGCCAAACCCAAGAAACTTCAGATCTCTATATCTGATATGGGTCTAGTCTAGTCCTTGACTGCCTCAATATTCTTAGGATCCACCTGAATACCCTCGGCTGATACGACGTGACCTAAGAAAGCAACTGAACTCAACCAAAACTCACATTTCGAGACATTAGCATATAACTGACTGTCTCTAAGAGTCTGAAGAACGACTCAAAGGTGCTACTCATTATCCTCTCGACTGTGGGAGTAGATCAAAATATCATCAATGAAAACAATCACAAAGGAATCTAGATAGGACTTGAACACCCGATTAATCAAATCCATAAATGCTGATGGGGCATTTTCAATCCGAATGACATCACTAGAAACTCATAATGCCCTACCAAGTGCAAAAAGCTATCTTAGGGACATCGGATGCCCTAATATTCAACTTATGGTAGCCATATCTCAAATCAATCTTCGAAAATACCTTGGCACCCTGAAGCTGATCAAACAAATCATCAATCCTCAGCAATGGATACTTGTTCTTGATGGTGACTTTGTTCAACTGCCGATAATCTATACACATCCTCATCGATCCATCCTTCTTCTTAACAAACAACACATTCGAGACACTAGGTATGATAAAGCCTTTATCAAGCAAGTCTTGCAATTGTTCTTTCAATTTTTTCAATTGTGGCGGGGCCATATGATATGGCAGAATAGAAATAGGCTGAGTGCCTGGAGCCAAATCAATGCAAAAGTCGTTATCCCTATCGAGTGGCATCTCCAGCAGGTCTGCAGGAAATACCTTTGAAAACTCCCGAACAACTGACGTGAAATACATAGAAGGAACCTCAACAATAGAATCACGAACGTACACCAAATAATCCAAACACCCCTTCTCGACCATACGCCGAGCCTTTATATAAGAAATAACCCTGCTGACAGAATAATTAGGAGTCCCTCTCCACTCCAATCGAGGCAACCCCGGCAAATCTAAGGTCACGGTCTTGGCATGAAAGTCTACTATAGCATGATAAGGTGACAACCAATCCATCCCCAAAATAACATCGAAATCAACCATATCGAGAAGTGGGAGGTCTACACTAGTCTCAAGACCCCCAATAACAACCATACACGAATGATATAAATGATCTACAATAATAGAATCCCCTACTGGCATGGACAAATACACGAGAGCACTCAAAGAATCAAGAGGCACAACCAGATATGGGGCAAAGTAAGATGACACATAGGAGTATGTAGACCCTGAATCAAATAGAACTGAAGCATCTCTACTCCAAACTGAAACCATACTTATGATAACTACATCATAGGCCTCAGCCTCAAACCTAGCTGGAATAGCATAACATTGGGGCTGGGCCCCACCACTCTAAACTACATCCCTGGGACAGCCTCCTGCTGGCTGGCCTCCACCTCTAGCTGCCTGATCCCTGCCCCTAACTGGCTGGGCGGGCGGTGGAACACCCAGTGCCTGAACTATGGCACGAGAACCTTGATGCTTAGAATTGCTCGATGCTCGAGGGAAAAATCTAGAAATATGCCTAAGATCACCATAAGTATAGTCCTCGGATGCTGGGACTGCTGATCATGAAACTAACCCTGACGGCTTGAGTAACCACCCTGAAAGCTCTGGAGCAGAGGTGCACTGAAAGGAGCTAGTGATGCACTGTGAGGTAGCTGATCATAATTCTGCATATGTGAACTAGGCCACCTAAAGCACCGTGAGAAGCCTGAAGTGCTAAATGAAATGGCCTGGGAGGATGGCCCCTACCAAAAGAATCCCTTCCTCCAGACGAGGCACCACTGAATCTACCAGAATGACGAGGCCTCTTATCAGACCCCTGACCACTCCCCTGACCGCTCCCCTGAGCTAGAACCATCTCAACCCACCTGGCCACATTGGTCGTATCTTGGAAAGAAATCTCGCTACTTGTCTCCTTAGCCATCTGCAAATCTGATGGGATAAGCAAGTCCCTCAATGAACCTCCCCACTCTCCCTCTCTCGGTGGGGAGTATAAGAAGAGCATGATGACACAAATCAACAAACCTAGTCTCGTACTGGGTGACAGTCATATAACCCTATTGAAGATACTCGAACCGCCTGCGGTAGTCCTCTCTCTGAGTGACAGGGAGAAACTTCTCGAGAAAAATCTGAGAGAACTAGTCCCAAGTCAAGACAGGTGAACCAACTGGTCTAGTCAGCACAAAATCATTCCACCATCTCTTTGCGGACCCTACATCTGGAATCCGGCAAAGTCGACCCTATTGGTCTCTACTATCTCCATGTTTCACAACATCTCATGGCAGCGGTCAAGATAATTCTGCGGGTCCTCAGAAGCTGCCCCACTGCAATGAACCGGGAAAAGCTTGGTGAACTTATCTAACTTCAACAAAGCCTCAGAAGATATAGATGAGCCACCAATGGCCTGAGTTGCAATAACTGGTTGAGCTACTGGTGTCTAAAAATGAGGAGCCATCTGCTCCGGAGTGTGGGTAGCGGGATTCTGAGCTCCTCCCTCAGCCTAAGAGATGGCTGGTGCTACAAGGAATGTGACAGTCTGAGCTACGCTCTCTATAAGGCCCACTAGACGAACCAAAGCATCCTGAAGTACCGGGGCAGCTATGAACCCCTTCGTAACCTGGGCTAGGCCCCCTGGAACGATCTAGGCCGGAACCTCATCGTCAAACCCTACCTAAGGCTCTACCGTTGGTGCTGCTGCTTGAGCTCTGGGCTGAGCCCTGCCCCTACCTCAGTCTCTAGCACGGCCTCGGCCTCGTCCTCTACCCCTCGTAGGAGCTGCCATTAGGGCTCGGGCTGCTGGTCAGCTGATGAAGCAGTACGTGTTTCGCCATCTGTGAAAGAATAAAGTGGAAGTTCAATTATCATTGAGAAATCAAATCGCAAGACAGAAAAGAATAGATGTGAAGTTTTCCTGAACTTTGTAGCCTCTAGGGATAGGCACAGACGTCTTTGTACCGATCCTTCAGACTCTACCTAGCTTGTTTGTGAATGGTGAGACCTAGGAAACCTAGTGCTCTAATACCAACTTGTCTCGATTCGAATTTCCCACCATCGGGATCGTGATGGTGCCTAACTCTTGAATGCTAGGCAAGCCAAGAATTACGATTCTAACACATTAATAATTAGCTCAACAGAAATAAATAATAACTAAAGCCAAACAGATATAAAAATGCGAAAGTGTTATAACAGTTCAAAAACTTCAATACACGTCTACTCGAATGATCTGGTGTCACAATTCACAAATGTCTAAGAAGTTGTACAAATACTAGTTTAAAAGAATTACAACTGTTCTTGAAATAGAGAGAGACAAAATCTAAAGTAGAGGGAAGGGGGACTCCAGGGTCTGCGAATGCCGGAAGATCTACCTTGGGTCTCCCGTGGACTGAAGGCAGCAACCCAAACTCTACTCACGAGGTCCGGCACCAAAATCTATATGAAAAGTGTAGAGTGCAGTATCAGTACAACCGGCTCCATGTACTGGTAAGTGTCGAGCCTAACCTCAGCTAAGTAGTGACGAGGCTAGGACACAACATCAATATAAACTTGTTCAGTTAAATCATATACAAGAAAACAATAATAACAGAAAATTAACAGATAAAGACGGGAAGGGGAAACATGCTGCGGGGAATATCAGATTCTGACTGTAATTCAATAGAGAAGCAAAGTGAACACCATATTTGAACCAACAGGAATAATGATATAGTAACACGTGCATGGCATCACCCTTCGTGCATTAACTCTCATAATCATGGCACAGCATCACCCTTCATGTATTAACACTCAAATCATGGCACGACATCACCCTTAGTGCATTAACACTCACAAATATGGCACGACATCACCCTTCGTGCATTAACACTCACTCACAATATCGCGCACGACATCACCCTTCGTGCTTTACACTCTTCCTCACCCAAATAATAGAAACAACAATATCCCCGCAAGGGAATCAACAATAACCAATCTCATTTCAACAGTTAACTTCACAATTTAAGTCTCAACTTGAGTCAATACTCAACGATTATCCAATACCAAGAACATATCATAATACTTATTCAACATGGAGAATCATCAGTTTAAGCATGAATAATACGTAATAAGAGACACAACGGTCACAGTATAAGACTCAATTGCATGCTCAATATCAACGTATAGATACTCGTCACCACACCTATGCATCGTACTCAACACTAACACATAGCAAATAAGACAACAATATATATTCCCTCAAGCTAAGGTTAGACCAAACATTTACTTCGATTCCACGACTAAACTCAAGCCACAAATACCACCTTTCCTTTGGTTTTCACTTCCAAACAACCCGAATCTATGCATAATTAACTAATTAACATCAATTAACGCTAAATAAACCAATTCTAATGCATGAGCATAGATTTTTCAATGTTTTCCCTAAAAAGTCAAAGCCGACCCCGAGCCCGCTTGGTTAAAACTCAAAGTTCAAACCAAAACCCGACTACCCATTCACCCACGAGCACAAATATGCAATTGACCTTAATTTGAGGTCTAAATCCCCAAATTTTGAAATTCCTAAATTCAACCCAAGAGCACCCAATTTCCCACGAAAAACCCTAGATTTTGTGATGAAATCATCTAAAAAGTTGAAATAGATTGAAGGAAGTTAGAAATTAATCATTTACCTATGATTCGGGGAAGAACTCTCCTTTGGACAATCGCCTATTGTAGCTTAGGGTTTGAAAATTTGAGAGAATGAGTTGAAATCCCATCTAAGTCATATTTTGATCAGCTGTAGATGTCGCATTTCTGACAGGAGCTTCGCAATTGCGAAGCTAGCAAATGTGAGACAGGCATTGCAAATGCAAACCTACTGCATGTCTACTACTGTCGCACAAACCATTAGTCGTAATTGCGAAGGTTGCCCTTCCCTGATGACTTCGCAAATGCGAAGGTATGTTCGCAAATGCGAATTATGCTGGCCCAAGGCTTCTTTACAATTGCCAAGCCTGTGAAGCTCGCAAATGCGAAGCCTGATCTTGCAATTGCGAGATCATAGGCCTGCAACAAATACCAGATGCAACAACAGATTTTCTAAGTCCAAACTCACTTCGTGGTCTATCTAAAACTGACCCCGAGTCCTCGAGGTTCTAAACCAAACATTCATTTAAATCTAAAAATATCATACGAACTTGCTCGTGCGATCAAATCGCCAAAATAACATTTCAAACAACGAATTTGACACCAAAACTCATGATTTTCTTAAGAACACTTGAAATCTCTATTTTCGCAACTAGACGTCCAAATCGTGTCAAAACAATTTCATTTCTCACCAAATTTTACAAACACGACCTAAATATTATATCAAACCTGTGTCGGTCTCCTGAACCAAAATACGGGCCCGATACCAACGAGACCACACACTATTCCATTTCTAAAAATCATTATATTTCCCAGCTAACAATTTTCTTCCAATTCACTTCTTTGGCTAGGGACCTCGAAATTTGATTCCGGGCATATCCTATATTTTATTACGGACCCTAAGGGCTCATCAAATCACGGGTCCAGCTCTTTTTACCAAAATGTTGACTAAAGTCAACTTTGATCAATTTACAAGGTAAAATTCAATATTTTTCTTAGATTTCACATAAAGGCTTTCCGGAAACGTGCCCGGACTGTGCACACAAAATCGAGAAGAAAGAAAATGAGGTTTTCAAGGATCGGAACCCAAATTTGGATTTTAAAACAAAAGATGTCCCCTTGGGTTATCACACAAGACCTCTTTCTCATTCAACTCGGGCCCGAGGGTTGCGTCATTACAAGCTCAATCTAAGCTCGAGAATTACCTAAGACCTTAAGAGGCATCATGTTAATCAGTAAAGAACTAAGGTTTCATTGCGTTCTAAGTTCGAACCAACACTCAGGCTGATAACTTGGGATGTACAAGCAAATTTTCTATAAATAAAGGAAAATGAGATTCGTCACAAACCAAGGTCAAAACAAAAGTTCCTTTGTATTCACAAAGCACATTTACAAAACACCCCTATATAGCCCTTACATAAAATAAAGAAATTAAAGAGGACCTAGTCTATTGTCGGGGTCACTCACTCGGAGGCAGCATCCACCGGAACTACATCTTCGGTGGTCTGACTTTCGGTAGCCTGATCTTCGGGGGCTTTTACTCCTCGGAGACTTCATCTTTGTCCTCCCCACTCTCGGAGCCGCTGACAAAATCTTCATCAATACAGAGCAATGCAGCTGCCTCTTTTTCCAAAGCCTTCACCTTCTCAATTTTTGCAAAAAGGTCAAATCCTTTGGTATGCATTCCTCGAGAGTTTGCTTTCGAGATTCCAGCCGAGCATGATTGACGGTGCAGGATAACTTAAGCTCAGCTGCAACAAATATCTCCCTAACCCGAGCAGTGGCAGCTACAGTATCGGTTTGATATGAAGACACGAACGTATCAGATTTGGACTTAACCGTAGACAACTCAACGTCCATCTCAGTACAAAGCTCCATAATTTACGACCCTCCTCTTTTGCACTACAAAACTATCTCTCTGTCGAGGCCATCTGTTCCCGAAGACTATCTTTTTCGGAGGCCAAGCGATGCATACTTTTCTTCCACCCGAGGGTTACAGCCTCTTTGGTCTTAAGCTCCTCCAAAAGTTGCTCCACCAGGTCGTCTTTCTCCTGGAACTGCAAAGGTGGAACATTAGACGCCAAAACAAACAAGTACAAAATGCGCCCACGAAGGCTATATTAACTTTTCAATGAGTTCGGCCTGCTCTTGGGAAGCTTTCGCCAAACTTGCTCGAAGATCATTGAGTTCATCCTCTCTTTTGGCATAGAGAGCCTTGAGTCCGTCCATCTCTGACATAAGCTTCCTGAGCTCATCTTTACATTGAGCAAGCTTAGTTAAATACTTGGAAAGAGCTTGATCGAAGTGCATCGCACACTAAACACAAAGGAAAGAGGTCAGAAAAGCAAGAACCTAACTCTAAATGTAGTTATCAAGTCAAAGTTTACCTGCTTTCGAAGCTTCTCGACCTCTTCGAGGATGAACGAGACATCAAGGTGGGGACCCTCCTCGATCCCAGCAAGGCATTCACCAAAAATGTCATTCTCCCTGTGGGATGTTCCCACATCAGGAGTCTTCACATCTTGGGCATCCCGTATTTTCTCCTCATAAAATGATGGGCCTGGTGGAGAGTCATTCACGTCAATCACCCCAAGCGGCTCAATCGAGGACTTCTCCCACCTTCAAGGACCTTAGGGCTGGGTTCTCTGAGTTCATCGACCAGGTGCCCTTTAGGACGGGGCGCTTTCTTGCCACTAGTCGGTTCTAGAATCTTGCTCGAGCACCCCCTAGGATCTTTCCCAACTTGAGGTTAAACCGCTTCGGTGGCCTCCGGCTCAGCAGCCTTTGAAAGATTAGTGCCTCCTCCTCTCCAAGTTATTAACGGGTGAGCATCTTCATACTCGGCCTTATATCTCTCTTCGTTATCGGCACGAAGACGTGCAACAATTTTCGGAGTCAAGGCCACCGTATCGGCCCTAGGTTTTCAAAGCTTGGCCTTTTTTGGCTTCGGGGACTCTGTCGGCGACCTTTCCTTCTTTTCTTGTCCTTGGTAGGTTTTTGGGTCTCTCCCTCGCCAGGTAGGGGCGGCCTCATCGAAACATCTCTGAAGCCTGCAAATGCGTAAAGTTAGGTGTATTGCCGAGGAGTATTTCATTAAGGAATTTAAATATGCAAATAGTAAGGACTCACCGTGGTTTTGGCCTCGCATCGGCCTTTGGCCAAATCACGCCAGACGCGCTCGGCAATATATGGAAGTGGAAGCTAGTTGTTGAACCCAGCCCGGGAGGTCGCAACTACACCTGGATACCAATCAACGGCTGCATCATCAAAAGGGAGTTATTTCAAAGGAAAGGGAAAATGTCTAAGTAATGAAACATGCTTGATAGGTCTGTACTTACGCTTCGTATTCCATCCTCGGGGAATGACATCTTTTCAGTGGGAATCAGGTGGAGGTCCTAACTTGAACGAAGCGGCTCATCCACCTTCGGTCTTTATCCTCATTGATGCTAGCGAAGAAAGACTTCAGAGATCAACATTGAGATTTTATTAGACCACCTCAATAGAGACGAGGGCTGTATAATCTGATTAGATGGTTGAGGGTAAAAGACATCCCCTCGATTTTGCTTGAAAAGTACCTAATTAGGTGAACAATCCGCCAGAAGTAAGGATAAATTTAGTTGCGTGTCACTTGGTATTGTCGACAGAAATCGAGGATCAGTGGGTCTAGAAAGGGGAAATAAGGATCTACGAACCTAAGGTAAATGGGTATGTGTATACGCTTAGGTAACCTACTTTGTGAGTGGTAATATCCTCATCTGGTGAAGGGATCTTGATAAGTCGGGATTTTAACATATTTAATGCCTCTACTTGCCTATGCTTTGGTTATAAATTGCTAAAAAATAGTCCCAAAATGCTCACAAGTTATGCTTGATTGCAGGTTTGATCGACAAAATGACAAATGTCAAAGATCGGCTCAAAAAGGAGTGAAACCTGCTCAAGTGTCAAAGACTAAGTGAATTGAGGAAAAGAGAACTGAGTGCGGACCGCGCAAAAGTGAAGGCGGCCGCACTAGAAGGTTCAGAGAGTTGACATATTCAAGTTGGAGGCAAAACGGGCGCGGTACGATTATCGTGGTCCTCGGTCAGGCTCTGAGGCCGCGCTACTCTTTTGTACGGTCCACGGAGCAGAGATTCAGAGAGCTCACAATTTTCCAATGCCAAGCAATGTGGTCCGCGATCGTACTTGTGCGGATCGCACAAACTTCCACCGCGGCCGCGGTGCACTTCCACGTGGTCCGCTGTCCCCAACTTCAGAGAAGCAGAAACGTGAAGTCCAAGAGCCAGTGCGGCCGCGTTTTATTTTGTGCGGCCCGCACTGGCCTCACAGGGGTATTTTTGTCCAGTTTTTACAGCCTGGTATAAATAGAACTTTTTACCATTTTTTGGTCAAGTTTTACATTCTAGACTTAGCAGCGCTCGTGAGACTTGGTTTTGTAGCCATTCTTGGCACTTTTATTCTTCATTAACAATAGATTATTGTAGTTTCTTCTTAGTAATCAATTAATATGCTTAGTTCTTCATCTATTTCTTTAATTTCTGTATCTAGCATGAGTAGCTAAACCCATTAGCTAGGGTTATGGCTCAACCCTAGTGTGGGTAATTGATGGGTGTTGCCATCTAGGGTTAGATTGATTTTGGGTGTTTGCTATTTGGGTTAATTTTATGTTTTAATTTTGAATTTGTGGTTGCAAATACTGATTCAAGCATAGTAGGTTTGACTCTTCTTGAGAAAGAGAGTTTATGACCCCAAAATTGACCCAACAAGGAACTGGGATGGACTCATGAGAAATGATAGTCCCAATTAACGGGATAAATATCGAGAGAATAATCACCCTACTTGAACCTTAGTTGCTTGTCCTAATTTGCCTACCCAATTGGTCTCGAGAGAGTCAATTGGGCAAAATCACTCTCTCTACCGAAATGTGTGAGAGTGGATACAATTGTACAACGGTTATAGCATAAGCCCCAAATATGTCAATCTATCCTTAATAACATCTACCTATCAATTAGCCACCTAGGTAATGTCAAGACTCTAGTGCCTTTCTTTCCATTAACTTAGCAATATTCTCGTAGCATAATTTAGTGTTAATCATTAGTTTTATAATAGTAGTTATAAAATCAAAAACCAAGAATGTTTGAAGTGACATTAGGAGTATAAACACATCTCTAGACTAGACAGAAAATCTAACTCCACTACTAGCTCCCTGAGGAAATTGATCCCGACCTCTATTCAGGTAAAAGCTATTGCGACCCGCTCTTCCTACCTTGGTGTAGCGTCGAGTTGGCAGTGATCACTTTTTTGGTGCCGTTGCTGGGGAGCTTACGGTGTTGACTATCTATTTAGTTAGTTTTGTGTTTTGCTTCTCTTTCCTTCTTGTTTACTAATTTTGTTTGTGTTGATTACTCACGTACAAATGGCTCTCAATGCTAATGACCCTCTTGGCAATGTGAACGCGGGGGAGGAGGTAGACGATCTTGATCATGATGAGCTTCCCTTACCTCAAGCTCCACATAGAGGATGTCAGGACAATGCAAATGACAACAACAATATTCCAGACCCTCCTCCGCCACCGCCAAGAGTGGATCCAAGATTCCTCCCGAATCAAGGATATGCAAGTGCCATTGTTCCTCCCCTAATCCGGGCGGGGAACTTTCAAATTACAAATGTAATGTTGACCTTGCTCGAGCAAAGAGGGTATTTTACGAGTGCCTCCGATCAAAATGCTTACAAGCACTTGAAGGGGTTCGTTGATACATGCTGGGGTAGCAAGCAAACAAACGTGTCCGAGGATGCGTTGAGATTGAGGCTTTTCCCGTTTCTCTTCGGGGTAAAGCGTTGGATTGGTTAGAAAGGCTCCCCAATCATTCTATCGCCACATGGGATGAATTAGCGGACAAATTTATTGCCAAGTTCTTTTCTCCAAGTCATATCGCGGCTCTTCGGGATGAAATCCTCGCATTCAAGTAAGAGCCAACGGAACCTTTGCACGAGATATGGGAAAGATATAGAACAATGGTGAAGGAGTTCCCTAATAATGATATGACTGAGGCGATGATATAACAAACTTTTTATTGGGGCATCAACACCACGAATCAGTGCATTGTGAACCAATTAGCCGGAGGGAACTTCATGAAACTTTCTTACCAAGAGGCATGTGATGTACTTGATGAAATGGACGACACCTCTTCGGCATGGCAAAGTCGAGCAAATGTTCCCCAAGGTGATCCCACGGTCACCCATTTTCACAAGGAATTGCACGATCATGGCCAAACTATTGCCGAGCTCACAACAACTATGAATCAATTGGTGAAGGCACTATTGCAACGAGTTCAAAACACACGCCAAGTCAATGCAATGTAAGGTGTTTCTATGTTGAAAAGGAGGAAACGAAGGCAACAACAACCTCAAGGTAATTGTGAGCAATTTGACAACAACAATGATGGTGGTGGTTATTCGAATAAGTGCTATGATGATCAAAGCGAGGAATGTCAATATGTCAATAACTACCAAGGGAATAGAGGAAATCAAGGGAATCAACAATGGCATCCCCAAGGAAATTGGGGCAATCAACAAGGAGGTGGTAATTGAAATAATAACAACCAACAACAAGGTGGTAGCAATTGGAACAACAACAATCAAAACAATAATTGGGGTAACCAAGGTAACAATCAAGGCAATTGGAGCGGGAACAATAATAATTAGAGCAACAAAAACAATCAAGGAGGGTGGAATAATAGCGGAAACCAAGGCAACTGGGGGCAAGGCTTTCAAAGGCCCCCCCATGTACCAACAACCGAACAATCCACCTCCCTTTCAATCTTAAGGGTCTAGTTCTTCGGGTAGTGATATGGGGAGAATAGAAATAATGTTCGAACAAATGATGAAGAAGAACCAAGACTCTGATGCTCAATTGGCTTCCCACAATGCCCCTATTCAGAATTTGGAAGTGCAACTAGGCCAAATCTCTCAATCGTTGAATACTCGACCTAAGGGTGCTCTACCAAGTGATACGGTAGTGAACCCGAAGGGAGGTAACAATCATGTGATGGCGGTTACAACAAGAAGTGGGAGAGGCGGTGATGTGCATGCCTCGAATGAAAATCAAGTTGTGAATGATGATGTTGGGTTCCAAGAAGATGTGGGTCCTTCGATTGTTGAAGATGTGGTTGAAACAAATGTGAACAATAAGGTGAGGGTAGATATTTATGAGGCCTAGGTGGAAGAGCAAGATGCCGTGAACCCGTCTAGGGAACACGTGATTGATATACCCGACCTGGTGGTGCCGAAAGCCAAGGCACCCTTGCCTAGACCACCTCCACCTTATCCTCAACGGTTAGAAAAACAAAAGAGTGACAATCAATTCAAAAAGTTCATTGACATGATGAAGAGCCTCATAATCAATGTCCCTTTGGTTGAGGCACTTGAGCAATTGCTGGGGCATGCAAAGTTTATGAAAGATTTGGTAACAAAGAAGAGGTCAATGGAGTGTGAAACAATTAAGATGACTCATCAAGTGAGTGCTATCATGCATTCTATGGCCCCGAAACTTGAGGACCCCGAATCTTTTACTATCCCTTGCACTATCGGTAGTGCGGATTTTGCCAAGGCCCTTTGTGATTTGGGGGCTAGCATAAATTTGATGCCTTATTCGGTCTTCAAGACTTTGGGAATCGGGCAACCTAGGCCAACCTCAACGAGACTTCAAATGGCGGATCGATCAATGAAGCGACCCTTGGGCATAATTGTTGATGTTCTTGTCCGTGTTGATAAATTCAAATTGCCGGCTGGCTTTGTCATATTGGATTGTGAGGTGGACTTTGAAGTGTCGATTATTCTTGGGAGACCTTTCCTAGCTACGGGGAAGGCCTTTGTTGATGTTGAAGTGGGTGAGTTGACATTCCGAGTGGCAGATGAGAAGGTGATATTCCATGTTTGCAAATCAATGAGACAACCCAATAGCACGGAGGTGTGTTCATTTGTGGATATTGTCACAGCTGTGATAGTGGATGACACAAGTTCCATGATCAATGTTGAAGATCCTCTTGAGGCCGTGCTTCTTAACATGGATGTCAATGATGATGCTAGTAGAGTGGAGTGCGTGAATGCATTGCATGGTATGGGTTCATATTCATATGAGCCTAGAAAATTGTCCTTGTATCTTAAAGATCGGAAAACACCACCAACTAAGCCATCCATTGAGAAGCCACTGGTGTTGGAGTTGAAGCCACTTCCTCCATACCTCAAGTATGAATTTTTGGGCTCTAATTCAACTCTTCCACTTATTCTTTCTTCTTGCCTTACTAACTTGCAGATTGAGGCCACTTTGGAGGTGCTTCAAAGGCGAAAAAGGGCAATAGGATGGACTCCGGCGGACATTCGGGGGATAAGTCCCGCCTTTTTCATGCATAAAATCATCTTGGAGGAGGATGCAAGGCCTTCACTTGAACATCAAAGAAGACAAAATGAGGCAATGCAAGAAGTGGTAAAGAAAGAGGTTATCAAGTGGCTTGACATCGGTGTGGTGTATCCAATTTCTGCTAGCTCATGGACTTCTCCGGTCCAATGTCTGCCAAATAAAGGAGGAATAACGGTAGTGACAAATGACAACAATGAACTTATTCCCACTCGGACCATTATCGGGTGGAGAGTTTGTATGGACTACCAGAAACTCAACAAGGTGACCCGCAATGATCATTTTCCCTTGCCATTCCTCGATCAAATGCTTGATAGCCTTGCGGGGTGAGCTTTCTATTGCTTTTTGGATGGGTACTCGAGCTACAATCAAATCTTAATTGCCCCGGAGGACCAAGAGAAGACCACTTTTACATGCCCCTATGTTACATTTGCTTTCTCTCGGATGCCATTCGGGTTGTGCAATGCTCCAGCGACCTTCCAACGTTGCATGATGGCTATTTTTACCGACATGGTGGAAGATATATTGGAGGCCTTTATGGATTACTTTAGTGTGGTTGATGACTCCTTTGAAGAATGCTTGGCAAATTTGGATAGAGTCTTGGCTCGATGTGAAGAAACTAACCTCGTTATCAATTGGGAAAAATGCCATTTTACAGTTTAAGAAGGTATAGTGTTGGGTCACAAGATTTCTAAGCATGGGATTGAGGTAGACAAGGCTAAGATCGAGGTGATTTCAAGGCTCCTCCCCCCACTTTTGTCAAAGGAGTGAGGAGTTTTCTTGTGCATACCGGGTTCTACCTGTGGTTTATCAAAGATTTCTCGAAGGTTGTGAATCCACTTTGCAAGTTTCTAGAGAAAGATGCCAAGTTTGTTTATGATGAAAAATGCATGGAGGCCTTTTAAATTTTAAAGAACAAGTTGACCACAACTCCTATCATCACCGCAACCAATTGGAGTTTGCCCTTTGAACTAATGTGTGATACAAGTGACGTTGCGGTGGTGTTGGGTCAACGAGTTAGCAAAATGTTCCATCCCATGTACTATGCAAGCAAGACTATGAATGAAGCTCAATGGAATTACATGGTGACAGAGAAGGAATTTTGGCAATTGTATTTGCCATGGAGAAATTTAGGCCTTATCTTATGGGGGCCAAGGTGATTGTGCACACGGACCATGCCGCCCTTAGGTATTTGATGACCAAGAAGGATTCCAAGGCAAGATTGATGAGATGGGTGTTTCTTCTTCAAGAATTTGACTTAGAAATAGTGGACCGGAAGGGAAGTGAGAATCAAGTTGCGGACCATTTGTCTCGGTTGGAGGAAGAAGGGAGCCCATGTGACAGCCTTAAAATAAATGATACATTCCCCGACGAGCAACTTCTTTCCGTGTCAATATGTGACATGCCATAGTTCGCGGACATTGCTAACTTTATTGTGACCGGAATTGTCCCGTGTGAGCTCTCGTCCAACCAAAGGAAAAAACTCATGCGGGATAGTTTGGACTTTTATTGGTATGATTCGTACTTGTTTAAACTTTGCCCGGATGGTGTGATTAGAAGATGTGTCTCGGAAGGTGAACAATTGAGCATTTTAGAGGCTTGTCACTCCTCCCCGTATGGTGGCCATCATGGAGGGGTGAGGACGACTTCAAAGGTCTTGAGTTGCACTTTCTATTGGCCGACTTTGTTTAAAGATGCTAGTGATTTGGTAAAGAGATGTGATGCATGCCAAAGAGCCGGCGGAATTTCAAAAAGGGATGATATGCCCCTCAATACGATTCTCGAGGTGGATATTTTTTATGTTTGGGGCATCGATTTCATGGGTCCTTTCGTGAACTCTTATGGGAACACTTATATTCTCGTGGCGGTGGACTATGTCTCAAAGTGGGTTGAAGTCGTGGATTTACCCAACAATGAAGCCCGGAGTGTTGAGGTATTTTTGAAAAAGAGTATCTTCACAAGGTTTGGCACTTCTCGTGCTATCATTAGTAATGGGGGTCTCACTTTTGCAACAAGGCTTTTGATTCATTGCTTGCCAAGTATGGAGTAAATCACAAAGCGACTACCCCCTATCATCCTCAAGCTAGTGGTCAAGTGGATGTCTCCAATCGAGAAATAAAGAGTATCTTGTCCAAAACCGTCAATGCAAATCGGATCTATTGGACCAAAAAGTTAGATGATGATCTATGGGCCTACCGGATCGCGTACAAGACCCCAATTGGCATGTCTCCGTACCGGTTGGTATTTGGAAAATCATCTCACCTACCGGTGGAATTGGAGCACAAAGCTATGTGGGCCTTGAGAAAGTTGAACTTGGAATAGGATGTTATGGCGAATCTTCGTGTTGAGCAACTTAATGAGTTTGATGAGTTTAGATTTCATGCCTACTGCAGCTCATCCTTGTATAAGGACAAGATGAAGTATCTTCACAACAAATATGCTCGGGGAAAGGAATTCAAAGTTGGTGATTTGGTCCTTTTGTTCAACTCCCGTCTAAGGTTGTTTCTCGGAAAGCTGAAATCAAAGTGGAGTGGACCATTTGAAGTTGTATGTGTAACCCCATTTGGTGCTCTTGATCTAAGGAACAAGAATGGTGAAATATTCAGAATCAATGGCCATCGTGCGAAGCATTATCTTGGGAAGATTGATGATAGCCACGTGGTGGCTATGGTTCATTTCAAATGATATGTTGGTAACCGGCGTCGTGCCGCGACGTTAAATCAGGCGCTTCTTGGGAGGCAACCCATGTCTTTTTCTTTCCCTTTGATTTTCTTTATAGTTAAGGATTTTTGAGCTAATTGGTTGTGAAATGTTGCAGGGATTGTGTTGAGGCAGTGCAAAACAAATTGGAAAAAAAATTACACAGTCTCTGAAGTTTGCCAGTGCGTCCGCTGTGCACATTGTGCAGTCCGCACTGGCATGAGCTAAAAATGATGGTCTCTAAAGTTTTCCACCGCGGTCGCAGTCCAGTTAGTGCGGTCCACGGTGAACCTTCACGGCTGCGGTCTACGTTTATGCTGTCCACAGAGGTTGCCTACTGAAACTTTATTTGGTGAAATCCAGTGCGATTCGCGGTCCGTTTTGTGCGGCCGCGCTGGTAGGTGAGTATGGGGCCTTCATCATTTTTTATAAATAGAGCCCCAAGGTCTCAGTGTACCCTTTTTGAACTTTGAAAACTCTTAGCCCTAGATCTAATGTTCATCCCTTTCTAAGACCATAACTCTTGCTTGCTTGGACTAATTGCATTCAATCGCGCTCTGTTTTGTGCGGCTGCGCTGGTGAGTATGGGGCCTTCATCATTTTTTATAAATAGAGCCCCAGGGTCTCAGTGTACCCTTTTTGAACTTTGAAAACTCTGAGCCCTAGATCTAATGTTCATCCCATTCTAAGACCGTAACTCTTGCTTGCTTGGACTAATTACATTCAATCTTCACAAACCTGGTAACGTTTCATGCGTTTGTGATTAATTAAATTCATATTTTCATTTTAATTGCTTGCCCAGTAGTTTTAGCTTCTTCTTTATCATTTAATTATTAGTTTAGGATAGTTTAAAACCTGGGTTATGTACTGAATGTGTCTAATGATTGGGAAAATGAGTAGGGACAAAGTAGGTGTAAAAATTTGAACAAAAATGGAAAAAATGCAACCCTAACTTAGTGTCCGTAAACCCTAGTCTCCGCGGCCCGCGGTGCCCTGACGTGGTCCGCATTGATTTTCTGTGCGGACCGCGGTGTTCATTGACTGCAAGTTGACTTGTAACAGCGCAGCTGCATTGCACTTTTGTGCGGTCCGCGCTTGCCCACCGCAGCCGCGACCCTATTTTGCGCGGACCGCGGTGGGAGATTCAGAGAGTTGTTATTTTAGGCCTTTTCCTAGCGCAGACCGAGGTCGTCTTTGTGCGGTCCGCGGTGCCACAAACGCGAACGCATTCCTATTTGTATGGACCGCGGTGCTGTGTTCTGCAGATGTGTTCTGCAACTGTGTTCTGCAATACTGCATCTGTTGTCTTCAATCTATTTCATACATCTATTTCACTGCATGTGCTTAAACTAACAATGTTAGATATGTGTGTCTGCAGATAATAGTTAAACAAAGAGGCGGCAAGGAACCACAACAACCCGGGAGAGGTGGTTCCTCCCGAGGAGGTAAAGTCAAGAGAGTAGCAAAACTCACTCCCCAGGCTCGGGAGAACATAAAAAAGACCCGACAGCTGATAAGAGCTGCAGATAGAGGTACTTGTGATTCCTCGGGGAGTGAGTATGTGCCTTCCAAGGACAGCTCCTTAGATTCAGTCCCAACTTACATAATCAACCCTTTCCACCTAGCTGATAAACCTCCAGCATTACCTACCATCAAAAGGCCGGTAAATGTAGTTTCGAATTCATCTTATGAGTCTGAAGCCGGTAGTGGGAATGACTCCACCTCACCCACAGCTTCATTATTTGGGGAGAGTGCAGGCAGAGGTGATGGAGGTAGTGAGGACAGTGATGAAGAGGTGCCCCAGAGTGGTATACCTCAAGTTGGGGGTGTTGACCGGACTAGAGATCCCGCAGATTGGGAGGATAGGTTCGTCAGTTAGTTAGCATTCCACAAGTTTAGGGTATGGTGGCCTAAACGAAAATTGATTCTGGAAAGGAGTTTCGTTGAGTCAGACCTTCTACATCTACTTCCCAATGTGCATAGACAATTTCACACTCGAGTGGGTTAGGATCACTTCCAGGGTAATTGTGTAAAGGCAAATGAGCACATGGTCAAGGAGTTCTATAAAAATGTGGCCCACATCTTGAAGGGTACCAAGGTAACCAAAGTGCGGAACAAAATGGTGATCTTTACTGGGCAGGAAATCAATGAATACTTAGGGTTCGATGATGAGGATGAGACCCTTTATAATGAAAAGTTGACAATGGGTGAAGAAGTTCGTCTGTGGTTTGTCTCATACCTGGCAATCTCGGGCACTGTTCTAGAGTGGGTGCAAGCAGGAACCAAAATCTTTCGGAAGAATTTCAACTTTGAAGCTCGGGGTTGGTTGTCTTTTGTGTGCAGTCGGCTTGACCCTACTACCCACGATCAGACTATTCCACTTACCCGGGCTGTTCTTGTTGCATCTATTATGGTCGGATACCCTATCAATATGGGCAATGTGATATCTCGTATGATTACTGCTGTAGGGCAAGAGCATGATCGGAACTACCGTTTTCCCAATACCCTCACCATGTACTTCAAGGACCTCGAAGTGGAGAAGAAACCATTTGATATCAAGGTCAAGCCAGTGGCTCCATTCATCTAGTTCAGTATGAAGGGCCCAGACAACCCTAAAGATAAACGCTACAAGCCATCGGCCTCTGCCCCAACTGGCTAGTCTGAAGAGCCAGTTGCGGTAGAGCCTTCTACTGAGCCTTCTGCCATGCCTGCTGCCACTACAGTTGAGGACTTGCCTCCAGGACCTTCCTCTACTGCTGGTCCCAGTACTTCAGCTGACTCGGGAATCCCATCTTCCCAGAAGTATCCCATCACTGCCCATCAGTTGGGCCAGACATTGGCCAGTTTGAACAACTGGATGTCAGCTGCGACATCCAAGTTGTCTACATTGTCTTCCACCATTGAGACCCAATTAGCACCTCAGACAGCTCATATTCCTCAGTCCATTGAGGACACTTTGAAGAAGCTCCTGGAGAACTAGGAAAATATTATGGAGACACAGACTACCTTGTCTACAGTGGTAGAGTCACATGGCAAGGCTCTGAAGGAGTTTGCCAAGGATAACAAGAATATGAGGAGATCACGGGCTTCCAAGGAGTCTGTAAAACAGCTCAAGACAGATGTGGACAAGTTATTGGCAGACCAGATGCCTTTAGATTTGCTATTTGGGGACCCTGACCCAGCAGCAGCACCAGTAGCAGAGCCACAGCAGGAGCAGGAACCCATGAAGCCAAGGAAGAAGAGGAAGCTCCCCAGTACAACAGATACGATTATTGAGGTGGCATCCCCACAGGAGGCCTCCTCGAGTTTGCCACATGATGCACCTAACATCCAACCGGTCCAGGAACAGACCCCAGTCCCAGTAGTTGAGCAGCAGGAGACCAGGAACCAGTCTGAGGTTCCTGCACATACAGAGGACTTGGGGACCACTGATGATCCTATGCAGACGGACTGGGCTTAGGGAGCTCCTATATTTTCGTAATTTCATAAGAATTTTTCATTTTTAGCTTCGTAGTTAGGCTCGCAGCCCTTTGTCTTGTTTTTGGCATTTTCAATAATCCATTGGTTTTCTTAATGCCACGATTCTTTCCAAGGGTAGAGTATTGTGTGAACCGGGTGGCTCTTCCCGATGATGGATGGCGTGAAAACCTTCTTAAGGGTTTGAGTCCGTTTTTGCTTTTTCTTTTGTTTTTAGTAATTTTTAGTTAAGGGTACTTCAAGCATTGCTTCACTTGGGCCTAACACATTTGCCTTTGATCCCATGGTCAAATACAAGTGGTTGTGTTTAGAATGGTAAAAGTAGTGACCTTGAGACTCTTGGGTTGACCAAACAAACATCATGTGGTCTTTCGGGACTATTGTGTGCTCAATCGTATCTAAGGTTGTTGTGGGCCCCTGACTCTATGTCTTTAGCGATCCTTGAGTGTGTGGTGAGAAATTGAATTATGAGTCCGAGTCCCGAGCCAATGGTCTAGAACTTGCCTGAATGTTTGTTGAGGCAAAATTTTGAGTGAAATTCGACTCGAGAATTGATTATAGGCTCTGCTTGATCCAAATGATAAGTTTAACAATTCCATAGCCTACCCTTTTGAGCTTTAAACCTTCTTCTTTCAAGAACCAATGCTACAAGCCTATACATGTTCTAAATTCTACCCTCTCTTGGCACCCACATCTTACCTTGAGTAAGTCTAAATTTGGGGGGAGAGACAAGAAAGGAAATAAAAAGGGGTAAAAGGTACAAAAGCAAAAGAAAAGGAAGGCAATGAAAAAGAAAGAAAAGAAAAAGACAAAAAGAAAACCCAATGTGAAAAAGAATAAAAAGGGATTCAAAGAAAAATAAAAAGTGAAAAAGGTGTAGAAAAAGTAGAAAAAGGAGAAATGTTTTGAATTGCTTAAGAAAGAGTGACAAAGTGTCTCTCTAACCCCTTGGAAGAGGTGAAATGACTCGAAGAGTCAAGTGAATTGTGCCAATGAATCAAAAGAAGTGCTTAAGGGAAGATTGAACCCACTTGAACAAAAACATATCCTACCCTTACCCAAAAGCCATCACATTAACTCCACAAAAGCCCTATATGATCTTGAGTTGGATGACACTCGCATTAGTGGATACTTACATGAGGGTCAAGCATATGGTACCTAGAGCCGGACTCGTGACCTTTCCTTGAGAAAGACGAGTGAACTCCCATTAACCTCGGTTTGTGTGCTTATACTCTAAAAGGTGAGGTTTGCTTAGGAAGTGTTGAGGATGTATAAGTTTGGAATCCATAGCGACCAAAGTAATTGAGAGAATTTTTTGATGTAATGAGTCAATTATTGATGCTCTTGTGTCATACTTGATCCATAGTTTTCAAGGTTTGAATGTTGTTAATGATCCATTTGTATTGAGGGCAATTGTTAGTCCCAGTTGATGCTTGTTGAGGTTACTTTAGGAAAGCTGGAATTACTTGGATTGTACTTTAAGGGGTGGGTCTTATTTTGTTTGCTTGAGGACAAGCAAAGGTTTAAGCTTGGGGGAGTTGATAAGTCGGGATTTTAACTTTTTTTATGCCCCTACTTGCCTATGCTTTGGTTATAAATTGCTACAAACTAGTCCCAAAATGCTCAAAAGTTGTGCTTGATTGCAGATCTGATCGACATAATGACAAATGTCAAAGATCGGCTAAAAAAGGAGTGAAACCTACTCAAGTGTCAAAGACTAAGTGAATTGAGGAAAAGAGAACCTAGTGCGGACCGCGCAAAAGAGAAGGCAGCCACACTAGAAGGTTTAGAGAGTTAACATATTCAAGCTGGAGGCAACGCGGGCGCGGTACGATTATTGCGGTCCGCGGTCAGGCTTCGCGGCCGCGCTACTCTTTTGTGTGGTCCGTGGAGCAGAGATTCAGAGAGCTCACAATTTTCCAATTCCAAGCAATGCGGTCCACGGTCGTACTTGTGTGGACCGCGCCAACTTCCACCACGGCCGCGATGCACTTCCACGCGGTTCGCAGTCCCCAACTTCAGAAAAGCAGAAACGTGAAGTCCAAGAGCCAGTGTGGCCGCGGTCCATTTTGTGCAGCCCGCACTGACCTCGCATGGGTATTTTTGTCCAGTTTTTCCAGCCTGGTATAAATAGAACATTTTATCATTTTTAGGTCAAATTTTACATTCCAGACTTAGCTGCGCTCGCAAGACTCGGTTTTGTAGCCATTTTTGGCACTTTTGCTCTTCATTAACGATAGATTATTGTAGTTTCTTCTTATAAATCAATTAATATGCTTAGTTCTTCATCTATTTCTTTAATTTCTGTATCTAGCATGAGTAGCTAAACCCATTAGCTAGGGTTGTGGCTCAACCTTAGTGTGGGTAATTGACGGGTGTTGCCATCTAGGGTTAGATTGATTATGAGTGTTTGCTATTTGGGTTAATTTTATGTTTTAATTTTGAATTTGTGGTTGCAAACACCGATTCAAGCATAGTGGGTTTGACTCTTCTTGAGAAAGAGAGTTTATGACCCAACAAGTAATTAGGATAGACTCATGAGAAATGATAGTCCCAATTAACGGCATAAATCTCGAGAGAGTAATCACCCTACTTGAACCCTAGTTGCTTCTCCTAATTTGCCTACCCAATTGATCTCGAGAGAGTCAATTGGGCAAAATCACTCTCTCTACCGAGAGGTGTGAGAGTGCATACAAGTGTGCAACGGTTATAGCATAAGCCCCAAATATGTCAATCTATCCTTAATAATATCTACCTATCAAGTAGCCACCTAGGTGATGTCACGACCCTAATGCCTTTCTTTTCATTAGATACAACTTAGCAATATTCTCGTAGCATAATTTAGTGTTAATCATTAGTTTTATAATAGTTGTTATAAAATCAAAAACCAAGAATGTTTGAAGAGACATTAGGAGTACAAACACATCTCTAGACTAGATAGAAAATCCAACTCCACTACTAGCTCCTTGAGGAAATCGATCCCGACCTCTATTCGGGTAAAAGCTATTGCGACTCGCTCTTCCTACCTTGGTGTAGCGTCGAGTTGGCAGTGATCAGATCTACATGTGCACTTCATCTCCCCCACGACAATCTGCCTTCACTTGTTTGAGTTCGGTTATTATGCTAATATACCGAGACATGGGTTCACATCGTCCTGGAACCGAAGCAGGCTTGCCGACCTTGAAATCGGAAGACGTACCACAAAGCCCGGGGGTACACTCCTCAATGCGAGGAGGTACCACCATTTTGTTCCTCGACAGGCGTGAAGACGAAGAGGCCTTCTCTTTTAGTGGAACTGTCTTAGAAGTTTTTACCATTTTTGTTGTGAAAATTCATAAGAAGGAGAAGGAGTTTGTTAAGAAATGGGCACAAGGAAGGACTAAGTGCAGAGAGGATTTGAAGATATTGTAAAAGTAAAAATTTGAAGAATGAAGGATTGAAGTATTTGTAAACGCTGTCTAAGCGTGTTGGAGAAGCTAAACGGATGACCAATAGCCGTCTTTCATTAAAGGCTTACTGTGTAGGTGTAACTTTTTGCACGACTTTTCAGTCACGTGGACCGCTGACCTCACTAGACTGACATCATGATTGGGACATCGAAGGGGCGAGAATCAGATCATTTCTTATCTTTTCATTCTAAGAAATGCAGGGACTATCTGTATACGGTCGAAATAGGGAGGACTTAACGATACCCCGGGCTCGAGTTCGGGAAGCACGAAGTAAAGACCAGATTTGACAGGAAAATGCATACCTCGAGGGAGCAAATCGGAGATCCGTCATGATCTACCTCGAGGGCAGTACAATTTCGATGACACTCAAGAAAGAGCGGGAATTTCTCATAGACACGTGGATCAGGGCATAAATTAAGGGATAAGATTTGTACAAAATAGTACGAGTCCGTACTAGATTGTTATACAACTGTACCAATAGAATTATTTACCATAATTGGGAATGTACCATATTAGGGTTTTTCCCTCCTATATAAAAGGGACCCCAATCATTTTGTAAAGACAGATCTCATTCACTATAATAGAACATTCTATTTTGCCTTTCTCGTTTACTGTGCTCCACAATTGTTATTCAACTTTTTTTATTTTTACTTTATTGTTCATACTTCATTTGCTCTTAACTCACCTCGAGCCCCCCCGAGATAATCGAGCTTGAGGTCCTCGTTGCTCTAACAATACTGGTTTGGTTCATCAATTCTTCTTACTTAAACTTAATATTACTTGTATATTCACTAGTATTAGAATAAATCACATATCTTTAAAACCACAAATCACCTTTAATTATTACACATATTTTTTGAGGTAAACAACAGTAAAGACAATAAAATTATGTAATATAAATATTGCTAATTAAAAATCCATAATAAAAATAAATATTAATCTAAAAGTACTAAGTCATGCAAAAATAAGTAGACTAATAAGGGAGCATTAATTACATGACTAAACGCTAAAGCAAAAATAAAAATAGGTTATGCATTTTTATCTAAATCATTGAAAAATAAAAAATAGATATTCAATACATTGTCGTTCCTAGTATTGTATTGAATGTCTTTTGTTAGCATTAGTATTGATTTGATTTTTGTTTGGGCTTTTGTTAGCATTATTAAAGTTACAAATATTAATGGCTATAAAACTTATAGGAATATTCAAAAGTTCTACGTCCAACCTTGAAATAATAATACCTTAAAAGATAAAATTATAAAAAGTTTAAGAAATATTTATAAATTACATCACAATAAGTATATCTATACATTAAATATTTCTAAAATTTCTATATATGTAATGTCGGATTGGTTTGGTTTCGGTTTGACTTTCTTTAGTTAAAACCCAAACCAGACCAATTATGGTCGGATTTTTTTTCCAATACCAAACTATAGTCGCTTTTTTTCCCTCGGTTTGACTCGGATTATCGGGTTGGTGCGGTTTGTCGGTTTCCTTTGTACACCCCTACCTCTTAGCATGTTTGGTCAAAATTTAAAAATATAGTTACTTTAAAAAGTGATTTTAGCGAATGAAATTTTAATAAAAAATTACTTTTGGATGATAGCAGTTTGTGTTTGGTGACATTATTAGAGAAATATTTTTATTAGTATTATA
Source organism: Nicotiana glauca (assembly GCA_026770625.1). NCBI lineage: Eukaryota > Viridiplantae > Streptophyta > Magnoliopsida > Solanales > Solanaceae > Nicotiana > Nicotiana glauca. The sequence continues at coordinate 90,772 of MU740577.1, forward strand.
AAAATAGTTTATTTATGGAGAATCTTTATGAAAGTATTTTTGAGTGCAAAATTACGAAAAATATATATATAAAGATTCACTCTATAATTAATATTATTTAAATAGATAAGTGATTTAAAAAACTATTTTGAGACTTTAATTAAGTTTTCAATTTTATTGAACTTAAAAATACAAAATAAAATGTGGAATTTATGAGATTCTGATTATAGATGTGTTTTTCGATGATGCATGAGATTAGATTTGTCCGTAGCTTTGGAATAGTTTAATAAATATAATTTTCTTATTTTTGTCCTGAATAAAGTCTAAAACAGCTTTAACTTCTACTTCTAAGGAAAACTTACTTTTTTTCAGTTTAGTTATTTTTATTTTTTAGTTTAAAAATAGTTTAGTAAAAGTATTTTCGACTTTTTTTAATAAAACACTAGGTATCAAAGTATTATAGTTTCAACACCTTCTCTCCTTAATTTGTTAACTGCTGGACTAATTAATATTTCATTTGCTAGCCTATATGAAAGTGATTAAAACTAGGGAAAGTTTGTGATAACTTGGAGAGGTTCATCTATGCGATTCTATTATTTTAAAGTTTTCAGAATGGTAGGCACGTGCAATTAAAGTACGTAACATCCAAATACTCTCAATAAATACCACCATCATCACCACTTCACCGTCGAAACCACCCGACATAAGCTCCATGCACCTTGATATACCACCACTCACCTTTGCCCAAACCCTGCTCAGTAGCAATCAATTCAGTCATCACTCAACCACATGCCAACAAACAAACTCTCACCTTGATTTATCAGACGAATCCATCTTACATGACCTACAACACGATACCTTTATCCCAATCACCTCTGCCGATAAGTCCAGATTATACACACCTTTAAAATATTCAGTTATTATCAAGGTATTTGGCCGGAAAGTAGGCCATCAAACACTTTGATCAAAACTCACAACACTATGGAAACCAACAGAGGATTTACCTCTTATTGACTTGGGCTGTGATTTCTTCCTTGTGAAATTCCAAAAGGAATAAAACATGTTCACAACCCTACATAATGGTCCATGATTTATCCTCAATCACTTTGTATCTGTTCGTAAATGGGAACCCAAATTCATAGCCTCCAACACTTAACTAACCTATACAGCCATTTGGTTACGAATTCCTGAACTCCCTACTGAGTTTTACGACCTGGAGATATTGCAACGAGTGGGAGAAAACATTGGAACACCATTCAAAGTGGATACCTGTACATCCGCAACCACACGTGGTCGCTATGCAAGAATTTGCATTGAAGCACTATTATAAATGCCTGTCAAAACCCATTTTACATTAGATCTCATAAACTACAAATCGTATACGAAGGTGTTAATATGCTATGTACTGCTTGTGGCAAACTTGGACACACAAAGGTCTGAGTGTTTTCCATCCTCTTCTCTTGCAAAAATGAATATGTCCCCTATTCTATATAAAATCTTGTCCAAAAAATATGATTATCTCTATGAAGTAGATATCTTACCCGAAGACCAAAAAGTATCCTCCACTGAACTACCCCTCATAAACCCTTACTCAGCCTTTGCCAAAAAATCCTTTGCACCCTGGACCCAAATTCGTTCCTTAGTCCAACACAGACCAAAAGGAGTTAAAGAATATGTTGCTGCCTCAAAACTTGACCAGCATCCTATTCTTGCCAC